>VWZZ01007698.1:265963-303736 GCA_013399095.1 Psophia crepitans | reverse complement strand
GAAGTGTCGGCGAGCACAATGCTCCGGCAGCCGCCTCGGGCACGGTGCGGTGGAAGCGCCGCACGGCGCTGAGGGAGGATCTCGCCCTCCTTCCACAGCAACTTTCTCCCGTGAAAAGTGGCTTTTGCCCGGCTCTCGCCTCCCCTGACAGTTCTGTCCCGGAAAGCTCAGGATTTCAACAGCAGAAAATAATCATTAAAAAAAAAACAACCCCAAGAAGCTCCTAACAGGAGTTTGGACCAAAACAGACTATCGCGCCTGGCCTGCAAACGGGAACATCTTCCCCTTCCTCCCTTCCCAAAGCAGAGGTGGGTCAGTCACCACCACAGCGGTGGGATGCTCAAGCACCCCAGGGCAGGAGGTGGGATGCTCAAGTATCCCAAGACAGGATTTGGGATGCTCAAGTACCCCACGGCAGGAATTGGGATGCTCAAGCACCCCACGCAGGATTTGGGATGCTCAAGTACCCCACGGCAGGATTTGGGATGCTCAAGCACCCCATACAGGAGGTGGGATGCTCAAGCACCCCAGGACAGGGGCTCCCCCACTGTGCAGCTCACAACCAGCACCTGACAAGCAGGACCCACCACTACCTGTTTTTAAGACAGCCGAGCCCTCAAGTTCAGAGGAAGCGAAACGCTGTGTTTGGGTCTGCGGCACCTTTGTAGCAGCGGGGTTAGCGGTTTCACGTCACTCAGAGCAAGCTTCCTCCAACTCTCACATGGACGAGCTCAAAGAAATACTTTTTGTGCCGCCCCCCCCAGACCCCAGTGCACAAACACAGTCCTGTCAGTGCGCTGTCCCTAACCCTGGCACACCACGGCCCCGGTAACCTATCTTCTCTTGCCCAGAAAGCTGCTATCCACTTCATCTCGTGCAGCAATATTTGGTAAAATCTCTCCTGTTGTATCAATTGTAATTTTTTACGTTTTCACACAGTTTCTGAAGACAAAAATTGATGCAGATAGTTACTTCAGGTGCTAGTAACTGAAAGGACAGAAGCCGCCCTGACACCGTTCCCAGGCAGAATCGTACTTTATTTGCAGGAGTCGAGGGCTGTTAGACAATAGCCCCATTAGTTATGCTGCTAAAGAACCTCACAAGAAGCAAAGACAAAGGACCCAATTTACTGACAACTTGTGATCTGATGTTAAATGGGATGTGATACGGATTGCTTTCCACCCTAAAGTGTTTTCATGTCAGATAACAAATTTATTAATGGGATTTTTTTCAGGTCACAAAAATGTGACCCCACCCTCTTATGAATATTTAATAAGGGACTAAGGGCATCTTTTGCAAGACCCTAAATCTGCCAGAAACAGCCTACATGAATCAGAAAGCGCCTGCCTCTTAAAGGGGCACACATGCACCGAGCAGGTCAGCACAGAAAGGGCACGGGAACAGCTGGTATTTATAAGTATTATATGTACGCAAAGTCAAGCAAATAAATACACACGCGTTCCAACACACCGGACACTAAATAAAGACATAAATAGGTAATGCAGGCGATGAGCTAGTAATAATTATCGCCCGCACTTAAAAGAATCCTTCCTGTCCTGGACTTCACAGTGATCTCGAGGAACTCGGATTGCTTTGGGGAATGCATTACGGAGCACACAGATGTAAACTTTTCAGCAGTTTCTCTTGTGGACTACCTCCTCCTCCCCGCTGCATCTGCTAAGAGCATCACTGTGACAGCATCCCCAACTGCACTGACAGCGAAGGAGCATCGGTAGGAAACAGCCCCGTGACTTAATGCCCCCTTACTAACTGCAGCTGAAACACGGGGCAGGGGGGGCATGCACCCAGGCAGCCTCTGCAGACCAAACACAGGATGCTCCATAGTCCCCAATTCAGAAATCTTCTGATCTATCTTGTCTTTCTCAGCACAAACCTCTCACACATGCACGACCTTCACACCTGTGAAGTCACACCTTCAATTCTTATTTTCTAATACAGCCATATCCAGGTACATGCATCTCAACGAAAGACCAGTGCCCCCCTCCTGTCCTCATCATGCACCTTTGGACCAAGCTCTGTGTTATCATATTTATAAAAAAAAAGGAGACTCTATGGAGCCTACGATTTTGTTCAAGGCATTTCTCTTCTTTCCAGGGCACAGAATCAGCTTGTCAGTGCAAGCACGAGGTTGTGAGCTACAGGCAACGCAAAAGCCTAGTGCTGGCTCTGGCACTGCCAATGCTCCCCCAGCCTCGGCTAAGTCATCCAGAAATTTTGTCATCGGTGTGTTTTTTTTTTTCTTTAAATGGTTATCACGTTGAGGATGGCTCTCTGCGAGCTCAGTTTGCAAGTTTCTGGCCTGGCTCTGGAGTTGCCCGCACACCCACCACTTCAAAGGCAGTCAGCGGCCTCAACATCTCTGTGTCCTCATCTGTAAAACGGGGCTAATACTACTCATTTCAGGATCTCCTGCAGACCAGCATTTGCAAAACACTTTGAAAATGAAAGGTGCTGTCTAAGCACCGAGCGCTGGACACACAACCTGTAAGCCGTATTTTTAAAGCATTTTATACCCTTTCATATAAAAGCTTCATACCTGCAAGCTCAGCCAACATCTGCTGTGGGCTAAAAACTTCAGTCTATTCCCTTAGTAACGGAGATGGTAGCACTTGTTAAGTAAGGTCACCATGAAATATAATGCATTTCTAAGCCAGCAAAATATTTTAAAAGACCAAGAAGAACCATAAACTTCCACTTTAATTCCATTCAATTACGGAGAGTCATCACAGACAGAGACAATCAGACAGGGATGTTTAAAATTGAACACATAAAGTAACAAATTAAAAATAACTGGGAACGAGCGTGGCAGACTAGGTGGCTATTTGGCACCGCGTGCCCACGAGAGCTGATTCATATTAAGTGGTGGTAACAACACCTAGGTGGAAAAAAAATAATCCTTGGAGTACAGCATGGACCCTAGGTTCCAAGGTCCAAGTCAGAGAAACAGATTATGAGTTATGAAGATGAATGCAGTGGAAGAAATGGTTTTGTTATCCCACTACTTTACATATACGCTTTATTCACGGACTTCTGCAGGTACCTGTCCATGCAGAAACCTAGCGAAAAGCCCCAGCTGCCTGCGGGGCAAGGGAGAAAGAAAGAAAAGACATGGCATCCACATAGCGCAACCTCCTCTAACCAGAGCGAACCTGCCCCAAATTAGGGGATTTTATGTCTAGTCCCAAGAGAAGACAACTTCTACCTAAGGTAGCAACTCATCTGTTCTAGTCCTGGGGATGGCAGGCAGGGCCAAACAGCTCCCCTTTGGCTCTGTGGCAGCAGACAGTGGGTCAAATCCCACACCCTCCTCCCCGAGTACAAATTTGGGATTAATTCCAGTGAAGTCTGGTGCTGCTGCGGCACGGAAGAGCCCGCCCAAGGCCAAACCTGGCAGAGGTGAGTGCCAAATCACGCTGCTGGGCAGACGGGCTAAAGCCACCGGCCAGTTTACAAACAAGCTGCTGTTTGCAGTTCTGAGGGAAAAAAAAAAATCCGTCTCGGATTCGATTCCCACTCCTGGATCCCCAGGCCCATTTTTGTGGGGTTAAATCACATTTTCCTGTTTTGAGAATGCTTCGTTTTCTCTTGTTGCTGTTTGAAAGACCTACGAAAACAAACGGGGAAAACAACTGACTAAACAGGAAACAGTGAAACTTATTACCCACAAAGAGCTGAGAAAAAGGACAAAGTAAACTTTTTTTTTTTTTCTTGGTGTGTCATTTTTAATAATCTCAGCTAATGTCCTCCTGGTAAAATATCCTCAAGCAGAAAAATGATTTTTAGGCTGATGGTGTCTCCAGCAAAACAGAACACCAAAGCAATTAACATTTCAGTAAAGCTTGGGTCCCTGTTGCTGCTCTTCTTTTTTTTTTTTTTTCTGACGTGAAACTGTCATTTTCCTTATTGCCCCTGCAAATCCTGCCTGGAGAAGGCTCTTTAAATCCCCTCAGTGTTGTACAATGGTTTAAATTTCACGTCATGGCATGCTTTAAATTACCATTCACATCTTCATTTAATGCATCATTTTATAATGCCAGTGTTACTAGTTAATTTATATATACACAGCAGGATGTGTCAACATTCAGGTGAGTTATGAATACGATTGTGCAGGAGTTATGGAAGACATTTCAGCAAAATTATGGTTCCCTCTAAACATAAAAATATTAATAATGAATGAAACACCACAGGTAAACAACAAATTTTATATAATTGCACCCCCCACGCTTCCAGATAAATAAATAAATAAAAATGGCAACATTTTTGCTCGGCATTCATATTTGATTGATCTTAATAAATTGCCATCTCCTTTCCTAATAAACTGTAATCTCTTGTTTCCGCCACAAAGTAAAATTTATTAGCACACTCTTCTACCAGCAGGTCTGCATCACTCACAGCACAGTGTGCAAATTGTTCCAAGTATGCTCGGGCATCATTCATAATTTATTTTTCTGCCCCAAAGTACACAATATATTGAAAGGTAATCACCACTAACTGTTCTCGGTTACTTTCCTTAATTATGTGAGATAGCATTTATGTCACGTACAGTAGAGGAAATGCTGCAGTTTCCATTAAAACTTGATTTTACTCTTTTTTTTTTTTTTTTTGCCATGGGTTGAAACACGGTGTTCACACAGAGAAAACCTTCTGAGGACAGGGAAGACTGGAGGTGGTATCTGGTAGGAGATGGCAACACCTCTACTTGAAAAGAACAACCCCTGTCTACCAAAATAACCTACTGGGCATGACAACAGCGATGGCTCCGAGAGGAAAAGTAGGTGTTTTGTCATGATGTGAAAGTTGCCATGGTAAGAAAAAAACCCACAGAATGAAACATCAACAAAACAAACGTCAATCAAACACATTTTTTTTCCCCCGTTAAGTATTAACCAGTGAGCTCCTGGTCACCCCAGACAGACCATCTCCCGCTCACCGCCCCCGTGCCGGAGCAGCCCCAGTGCTCCCAGTTTTGCGGTTTGAGGTGGATCACCCGGGTCTGGGGCTGGAGCGGGTACAGCTGGTGTGAAATACAGCGTTAGACCGACTGCCCTCTCCTGGTAATCTGCTTCCAGCATCAGGAGACTTAATGCTTCGCCTCCTCCGACAGCCACCGCCAAGAACCCCCTTCTAAAAAACCCCATGCCTACTGCCCCAACAACTCACGGACACACGCCCCGGCGTACGCACACATATCGCCACGGATTAAAATTAAAATAAATGGGATTAAATATGGGCGCTTTTAGGCAGGGACACCCATCAGCCCGTTACGCGGCTTACTCGCGCGCAGCCCCGGGGTGCCCAACCGTATCTTCTGGTTCGTCTGTGCAAATAACCTGTGTCACTGCTGGGCACCTCAGCGGTTTTCGCTCGCTCTGTTGGGAACGCGCGTCGGCATCTTTTCAGTAAAACACCTCCTTAGCGGTAACGGGCCACTGTGCTCGTTTCGATGGTCCCCAAGGTTTCACGATACAGTATAATTAGCTGGCTCAGAGTTCCAAATTTTCCTCCAGCACTCAAAAGCGACTTTTAATTTTTTTAAAGGCGGCAGCCACAGGAAGAGCTTTTGCTCATCTTTGCTTTCAAGAGGAAAACCGTTAACTTTGTACACGCAACAAAACAACTCAAATTATTTCCTAAAGAGGTGTCTGGGCAACAGCGCTTGTGGTTAGGCAGGAGAGCACAGAAAAGCTGCAGCACTGCTGACGTTACAATGGGGAAGGAGTTTGAAAGCAGCAGTGGGATCTCTCTGCTCCTGCTAGAGCAAACGGGTGGCACCACAGCTCCAGGAATCAGGTCCACCTCCAAAATGCCAAAAAGCAGCAGAACGGTGTGATTTACAAAGCTGGCAAACGGTGCTAAAGCCGAGATGACTTACTGCAAGCGGGAGGACACAAGGAGCCCTCCAAGATGACCTCTGGGTGCTGCATCAGACTTGCAAGGTAATGCCTGCTGCAGGAGGAGCTACCAAAGGTTACCCATCACGGGTTCCCTGTACCCAGATAGAAAGCTTTTTTGGAAGCAGGGCACGGTGAGGGAGGCTTCCTCATGACCACCACCCTGCGATGCACATTGGGTGCTGCTCCTCCTCCTTCTCCTCGCTGTCTTTGGGTCAGGAGCATCCCCTCACTCAGCCCTGTGGGATGGAGACAGGAGGGCAGGAGGAGCCAGCGGCACGCTGCAAGGCAGGAAGAGACCCAGCTTCATCCCCTGGCCTTTGGCCATGTCAGTCATTTTGATGGTGCACGTCTGGTTTCACATGGACGAGAAACAGCCAGCCGTACAGGCTAAGCAAACACCCCACTGCAGGACTTTGCTCTCGGATCCCTTGGGGTCATCCGACCGGCTCAGAGTCCTTTGTGTGACACTAAGCAGGGATCTCTGTGTGCTTTGGGGTTTTCCTTTGTACTTCCACTCCAGCACCTCACAGTGCAATGCCACGATCCGTCGCTTCTTCCCAAGTAAACTGACTCCAAACCGAACTCAAGGACAAGGTCCTTCCCTCCCACCTTCCTTCCCCAGGCAAAGGGGGCTCCTGTCTGCAACCAAGGGTTATGACCCATGGATATTTCCTACCCAAATCCCCCTGCTGCGTATCCCAATCCTTTCCTCCCTCTCCTGAGCCACAAGAAAAGATGCTGCTGCTGAGAGGTAGTGGTTCTCTGACCCAGGAGGGGATGTGGTGGGGCAGCTGGGACCCACTTCTCCACTGCACCCATCATGGCAAAGGGTGAACAAGCAAATAAAGGAATTTCTCTGAGGCCCCTTAAAACAAATTTGTCTTCCCATTGCAAAAGAAATCCCTCAGATGTGCCTGAAAACTTGGGGCAGGGCTGCTCGGGTTGGAAAAGCACAAACTCGCTGCCAAGGGTAACAATGGAGGAACGGTACAAAAATCCATCTCTGCGAGTGAAACTGTTATTTGTGCTCTGGAAGGAGACGAGAATTCTCCACCGTTAAATGCAGCCACTTCTGGGGTGGATGGTGGCAGCAACTTCACCATACAGAACTCCGGAGGAATTCAGGACACCTGAGGCACCAAATCCTTCACTCCAATGAAATTGCAGGGTGATTAAGCAGAGAGAATGTAACTATCCAAACTGTAATTTGGCCAGCACAATGGATCTAACACCCCTATTCTTGGGAGGAAAAAAAAATAAGTACTGTATTTGAAGTTCAAAATCTAATTAACTATTTGAGAAAAAGAATTCTGTTTTTAAAAGAAAATTCCTAACAATATAAAGAGAATTAGTGCCCAAGTTTTTGAAGAACCGCATAAAATGGTATGAAAAACGTATGATATTGTAATAATAGGAATGACTGGATTTGCTCAAATGTTCCTTATACCTTATAATACAAGAATAAAATACAGTGTAAATCCTTCTATCTACATAAGTTCCCTGTACAGAAAAATCTCTCCTTTAATAGGTTTACACCTTTAACATGTATTAGTTTGGAAAAGTCCTAGGGTATAATTACACATCTTGGCTTGGCACATTAATAGCTGTTCCCTTCATTTACTGATTTCTTTTACTGGTCAATTTGCTGTTTTACTAGGCTGCTCTTACAGCTCGGCTTCGCAGCAGCACCCTCCGCCAGCAGACCCTGTGCTGGGAAGGGGAAAAGGTCCGAGCTGGCCACGGGAGGAGGGGTTTGGTACCTTGCTCTCGGCCTTCAGCACGTATGATGCTCGTTTGGGATGAGGCATTTGCACCCACGTGTGCCAGCGAGCCGCAGGTCGCAGGCAGAAGGAAGCAGAGTTGCCCTCACTTCTTTGAAAAGCCCTGCAGAAATACACCCTTCGGGCCCAGGAGAAAACAAACCAAGCAGGGCTTCAACAGGGCTTCTTGCCACCTCGCTGGTCACGTCTCCCTCCAGGTCACTGTGACCACGTCTGTGCCCCGCAGAGCCGTGCCTGCTGCTGCACAAGCTCCCGGCTTTGCATCCCAGCGTGCTGCTCCCTCCCACCGTCCCCACGTCGCTTCTTCCCAAACCCCTTCTGCCGCCTTGCGTCCCTCGAGTCCTCCCCTGCTCCAGCCTTTCCCTGTTGTCCCAGATTCTGCTTTCTGCTCCCTGGGGCTCCATCCCTGTATCTCCTCCTCACCTTCCCTCTCCCCAGTGCTGGAGAGACGCTCACCTGGGACAGGATGCTCACCAAGCTCCACCAAATAGCTGGGAGAGGACCATTTCCCCATCAACGAGAAGGGAAACCCTTCATGACCTACCCTACCAGTCCCTGCACGTTCACTTTACATCGCCCAGCTCCAGGCTCAAAGGCGAAGCTGGCGATCACTAAGCCTCCGTCCAGCTTTTACAGGTTTTTCGACAGTTTAAGAGGGTTTCCTTGTGTTACAGCGGAGCCATTCATTTAATGGCTTTTCAGCACTGCCATTATAAACCAGAACTTTTCAGGTGTTTATTACTCAGCTTTAAAAATTGGCTCTATGCTGAAATTTGGCAAACAAAGTGTCAGCCTAGGAGAAAATTTTATTTTTTGCCAATTTTGTACTCTTAAAAAAAAATGACCCCATTTTGGCCTCCATAAAAATGCAGCTTTTGCTGCCTCTGTGACACCGGTGAAGTAACAAGTCAATACTGTAATATTGCCAGCTGAGCTGCAGTGATTTAATGCCTGAAATTGCTTTGAAGGTGAAGAGTGCTATTGAGCTGCTAATTATTAACTATTATTACTGATCCTGCCACACAACAAAGACGCAAACAGAAAACAAAGGGAATATGAAACGTCACTGGGGAAACGAGGCAGAATTGACACAAGGGTCCAGCGCTGAACACGGAGGAGCTGGAAAACAAGAGTCGGGAGCGCTGGCAGGGTGGGGGCCCTCCAGCCAACGCAAGAAGAACGAACGAATGAAATATTCAGAAATATTATTTTTCATTTTCCAGGACGGTATTTCATATACAAATGATAACACGTAGCTTGCTCCACGCCAAAGCTAGCAAGGACGTAGTATCAAAACCAGCTCTAAACCAAGCTGAACTGAGGTCAACAGGGATCTCATACTGCTCAGCCAAGAGAAACTTTGCCATTTGTTTCAACGTGCAGAAGTCAGAGCTGTGGAGGTGCCAAGGACGGGCGGCCCGGCAGACATACATAGACATAAAGATGGGCTGGGAATTTCAAAGGGCCCAAAAGATGTAAGCATCCCCCAAATCTTCGGGATCCTATCAAATCCCATCTGCACGGGGGCGGCAGCAGGCAGCACCCACATCACACCGCCCCCCCAAAATCTGACCTAGGCTGATGCGACTTGTCTGAACAGAGGGGACAGTAAGCTGCCTCCCCTCTGAACACCCCAAGCTGCTCCATTGTGTTACCTTCTTAAGGGACTGTGATTTCGTAGAAGGAAGGTTACAGCATGAATATGTCTTCTTTGGGGGCAGGGGTGAGGGCCAGGAGGCCAGAGCAGCCAGGACACGTTTCCATTTGGAAAGTGCGGCATAAAAGCAGCCGAGAGAAGTCATCGGGGCCGCTTTCAAAGACAGCAAAAAGAAAAAACAATTTATCTTTCTGGAAACTTTCTGCTTGTCTAAGTGGCAGCTATTTAAATACAATTAACAAGCAAATGATTTTAAAATTACAATACATTTAATAAGGCAGCATCACAAACAATTTGCATCTCATTAAAGTGTTTGAAGCTGCAGAATCAGCCTCCCAAATGGGTTGCACGTCAAGTGGGAAACCCAGACGCAGTCAACAGCTTCAGCAACGTCCTCTGAAACCGGGCAGATGCCGGGGGGATGGCAGAGCGGAGGGGCTCGGTGATCCACCCGAGCCCCTGGCCGGGCCAGCCCCGTGGGGAGCTCTGGCCACGGCTCCCGGCAGAAGGAAGGATGCCACGAGCCAAAGCCTTGCTGGAAGCGGGTGTAAAACAAGGAAGGAAGGAAAAGGGTGTGTGGGTGTGTGTGCATGTGGGATGGGCACTTTTTAATATACATCTGTGAACAAAGAGTTTAAAGACGTTTCAAGCTATTTACTCAGCTATATATATAATTAAAAGTTTATAGATTACACTGCCACAAACATTCAGAGACTGTTGCTGGGTTTGGACACACAGTCATTCCCAGGATCCTCCTGCAGAACAATCCCACACCAACACGTGCAGCAGGAAAAGCCTCAAACAAGTACCAATTTTAAAAGCTTCCAACTCACTTTCAACTGCGATTTACTGTGGTGGCTCCATTTAACCTGGAGGGTGCAGGAGCACTTCCCAGATCACGCACCACTTCCCCACGTGCCTTTGGCTTCCTTCAGAAGGACACGCTGCTGTACCAAGACTCACTGCCTAGAACAACTCCTAGGACGCAGGCTTTGCTAGGCAGAGCTTTATATGGGTACTCATGTGGGTGAGAGCTGCTGGTTTGTCCTATCAACGTAGGGAAGCGACCCTTGCCATACGAGACCCTTGTGCTGTGGCCCATGGAGGGGAAGCATCCATCAGGAGGCCGTCATCGATGGGAGGGAAGGAATATACACAGTAGCTCTACCAGTGATGCATTAACAATTTCCCAGATGAATGAGGGATGCAGCTAAACAGCCCTAATTTCCATCATCAGAAGGCTTGAAGGTGAGGACAACCATGAGAGAGGACATCCCTGCGTAAGCCACTTTTCACAGTGAGCCTCAAGTGCTGGCCCCATCTGCTAACAGCAGTGACTTAACGCACCGACCACACCTTTAATCCAAAAGCTTGCTCCAAAGTACTTCACGAACCGAAAGGCCCACACAATACTTTCTCCAAAGTTCAGCCCAAGTTCTGATACAACCTTTAACTTTCTGTGCCGAAAACTCCACAGGCTCTGGAGCTGCGCGTGACAGTTGTTTAACGCTGCGCAGCACAGTTATACACAACGCTGCAGGAGAGAGCGAGAAAATAGTTTACAATTGAATCTGCAGAGGAAATTTGGGTAAGTCGAATGTAATTATCCATTTGGAAGCTGGCCAAGGGCTGGGACTACTCAAAATCAGGAGGGAAGCTGTAAGAAGCGACCGGTTTCGCTCGTCCTTCGAAAGGCAGCACCTCCGAGCTGCCCCGTGGGCCCTTTGCTCCGTGCTCCTTGTTGAGGAGAGCGGGGCCAGGCACATCACCCGCGCTGCTCCCGCCGGGGAGGCTCTGCTGGGATCCACGGGTCCCATCCCACCGCGGTGAGACCTGTCAGAGGTGATGGGGGGCTGGAGGCACTCGTGCTCCATTGTGAAGGGGGCCGGGGGGGCGACTCGAGCCTGCGTAGCCCGGTAAGAAGAAGAAGAAGAAGAAGAAGAAAAAAAAAAGAGAGATGGAAAAAGTGACTAATAATAAATAAAAAACACTGGTAGAAGCAAACCAGTCCTCCTCTTGCCAAGCAACGTGCCTGCAACCGGCTGCTTTGGGTGCAGCATGCCGGAGAAGCCCCGGAGCTCTCCGGGTGGTTCCCGGGTCCCTCCATCCCCAGTGCCGTCACCGCCAGCGTGTGTCACCCCAAAGCTTCCTGCCCAGAGATGCCACCGACTATTGACACAGGCCTCGTGCACTTCTTTTTCAGACCTGTGGTTTTGCAGTTTGTCAAAACAGGATACTATTTAAACTTAAAATGTTACGATTTAAACAAAGACGCAATAGTTATTGCTGGTTTAGCAACCAGACGTCAGGCTCTCCTCACGTACACACCGTTTTCTGCTTTTAAAAGACCTTTGTCCACGTTTGGCAGCACGCTATCTCTGCGAACCTGGATGCGAAGACAAGTGCCTAAGCAAAACAACGATCACTTTCTATGAATTACTGAACATGTGTAATTCATTTATCTGTAATATTGTGCTAAACTCAGCTCCAATTAAACAAACGAAAACACCTGCTTAGCACACATAGATCTTTCCATACCTCAGGGGAAGACACATCAGTGTGCTCTGTAGTACAATCTGGCTCAGAAGCCTACACTAACAACGCAAAGCTGGGATTTTTTTTTTAATATTTTTTTTTAAACGCACATAGACAAGGAGATTAAAAAAAAGCAGACAGTGAGATTTTGGGGGAGGAGTACTTCTTTTAATATATTTCTATCTTCAGCACGTGCAGCTCTGTAACACTTAACCGCTCGTCGGGGGATTCTCACGGGCACTCGGACCCGAGGGCATGCGTCGCTCCAGAGAAAGAGGTGGGATGATGAAGACTTTACAACACAGGTAAACTGGCCCCAGACCTCATGATACGGTAAAACTGCCAAAGAGACCTTGCGTTAACGAATCTTTTGAGTCAGGGGAGAAGACGTTTCCTTCTCTTGTTCTGCTTCTGGACCACGAGCATCCCCCAGCACGTCCCTGCTTTGCCCTCACCTTCCTGGGTCGGAAACACATCCCAGTAACACACGAACCGGGGTCACCCTGACACGTGGACCTTGGGGGCAAGACCTCTCTCGGCACCCCAGATGACCAAGCACATGAGACAAGGCCTCATCTCACACACATTTTGAGCTGAGTGAGGGGCACCCTTTTGGGGGTGCCTCGGAGAGGGGGGGTGCTGCTGGTTTGGGAGCCCCGGCTGCTTTGCTCAGTGCAGCAGCTGCCATCAGGAGAGCCTGCAGCCTGCCAGATCCCCTACGCTTAACTCATTTCCTATTCTTTACTCAACTGCCTGCAGACAATAAGCTGTCAATCAGATCCCCACAAGAACATTTACAATTATCTTCCCTCTCCCGCACCTCAGCATGGCCCCGTACGAACAGCTCCATCCTAAACTGTTCACACGTGAGCCATTTGCAACTGCTCTACTGCCGTAACCGCCCTGACTTGAGAGGCGTGTTAGGAAATTGAATTTCCTCGTGTTTTCAAATAAAAGCACTTTGGTGGCAAAGCACAGAAGGAAAAGAACGGGCCTCCTACAGGTGTGAGGCAAAAGCAACCAGGAATGGAAAAACCGGCCCAGTAATTAGTACAGCATCCTGTGCAAGGAATAAGGCTCTTTGCTGCTTTTTTTTTTTTTTTTTAGTTCACCTTTTTTTCAGCAAAATCAAAGTTACAAACTGAAAGTGTGGGGGTTTTTTTTATTTTTGTTTTTCTTCCTCCTTTTTTAATTTTTTTAATTTTTTTTTTTAAAGACAGGGTGGTCCCCTCCGCTCGCTCCTGCAGAATTAGCAACAAAACACCACCACAACTTTGCAGCTGGCCCTGCTGCTCTGCTGTGTCCACTGCCAGGCTCTCTCAGAAGAAATGGGTTTGTTTTTCTTCTGGGTAGAGGCAGCTGAGTGAAGGACTCAAAACGAGCACACTTTCCAAGCAACAAGCCCAAGTAAAAAATAACAGCAATGGAAGTCATAAACATACCTTCCCTTGCAGTGCCAGTTGCGGACAACGTGATTTAAAAATAACTTTAACTATGTTCTGCATTATATTTATGCTCCTACTCCAGAGAGAAATCCCCAATATTCTGGGGTCAGCCTGCGAGCCTGGCCAGGGCAGGTCTTTGGGACCGTTCCTACCAGCTCCGAAATCACTGCCCTCGCTAAATCAGGGTGAAATCAGTACAGTCATCATTCACTGCACTGTGACTTTACTGATTTTCCGCTCAACTGTCTGCTCAAGGGTTAGCGTCGTTAACGGCGAGGAGGCATTCACCCTCCTGTTAATTGATTTGGGTAGCGTCTTTGACGGCTGTCGAAGGGAAAGGTAACTATTGCCATTATGGCTTTTTCTCCCTCCTATTTTTAATTCTCGCGCAGAGTATTTCTACAACCTTTTCTGATGAAAAATAACCTATTTGATATTTCCCCCTCTCCTTTAAAATGTTTACCCTGCTCCGTATCAGCAAGGTGTGCTATCATCAAGGAAGGTCAGGTTTCAGAGACGCGAACGGCTCCGCTGTGCGCTCCCACCACTTTGAAAAGACGAACAATAGTCCCTCAAGTGTTGCTGCCGGTGGCACAGCTGCGATTCACGGCGGAGGGTTAGAAATCTGAAATTAAAATAAACTGCTTAAAACCCGCAGATACAGAGACACATGCAGGAGACCGAATAAAATGGGACAATCTCTTAACCCAATCAACAAAGTGCTCATTGTTCCAGTTTAAGACAAGTAACGTAGCAATAAATATTGAGCAAAGGAAGTTAACCTGTATCCACAGCCTTTGAATAAACACAAAAGTTAAAAGTAAAATCAATGCAAGGCCTTTGGCTCTTGCCAACGTGTGCTTTACTCCTCCTTGCTTGGCCTTGTTTTTACTTTTGGGGATTTTCTTTGCCTTCTCTCTTGTTATTCACCCTTTCCTGTATAAACTCCTTATCGCACAGTAAAAGGACAAACAGAAGGAATCGCCAGCGCACAATTAAACGACGTGAACAACAGCTTGGCTGTGTTCTGCAAATCCACCTGAGCGCAGATAACCGGGAAGAAAAGGGTCGGGCAGGACGCTGCCCCACAGCCCCGCCGAGCCACGGGAGCCCTCACCCGGTCCCACACCCCTTCTCCCCACGGGTGACCAGACGCAGCCCCACAGACCTCTGTAACCACCAAATCTAATTTACTATTTACCCTGTAGGATGGCACAGACAGCACTTGGCATGTCTAGAAGATACAGGCACATTCGTCTACCACAAACATCTGAGCGCTCAGCTCTTGATGCGAGCACAAATAAATGCCTCAGTTAGTTCTCATTTTTCCTGAAGTGGTCTATCCATTCCCGTGCCAACACCTCTGCCAGTAATACAGGTTTTCACAGCGAGTATTAATTCTGACTTTGCTTTTAAATCACATTTTCTTCATTTGAGCACTATTATATTCCACAGAACCAAGCATGAGCATCATGCAAAAGGCATTCTGGTCCACGGTTGTGAATACAGCTGTGTAGGCAGAGGAATATTTGTTTTCCAAGTAATTTGTGCACATTCACAAAATTACAGCTGTCTGCAGTTCTCCTGAAATATCTGCCCTGCTGTTTACAAGCCATAAAATATAATCTGTCTTTTGTAGGGTTCCAATTGGTAAATTTGGAGATATATATATATATAAGTGTGTGAGTGCATTTTTTATTATTTTCTTTTACACTCACATTGGCTGCTCCCCATTCCACACTGGCTATTAAGCCTGTAAAACACCAGCACTAACTGGAGGAGCCACTGCCCTGAGACAACTGTGGACAAACCTTTGCAGGAGCCAGACAGACCTCTCTAATACACTTTACAGATCACTCATCCAGCTGCATCTCCCGCTTATCCCAGAGTAACCAGCCCATGAAGAGGACCCCACAAAACAGAGGCATGAGTTGCAATTCAGCTTCGGGCTACAGGTTGCCACCTTGGCCCTAAGAAAGCTCACGTTAGGACGGAGCGAGGAGGTTCATCAATTAATAATGTGGCCAGTGATTAATGGTGACAGATCATCAACGAACAGGTCTTTATGCATCTATTCTTGCAAAACAAGCAAGATTAAAATTACTATATGTGGACGGTGGCTATGAACCAATGGACTAGGCTGGCAGTGAGCATCTCCCAACAGGTTTGCTTCAGATGTTTACCCAAGTTTTTAACAGTTAGCCGAAACGTTGCTACTGATTTTTATCTTTTTTCCCCTCAATGAAAGATGGGAGAATCTTCACTAGTGTTTCTAATTTAGGCCTTTTGCTTCATGACTATATAGACAAAAACCAGTTTCTTCCAAAAGTTGTCTGAATGCACAAAATACCGTTCGCTAAGGCAACAAAGGACTTAGGATAGAAAGTTTCCACAGCCAGCAAGGAAACGTGCACCATACCTGTACAACACAAACTGACCCCGTTCAAAGCCCAGGGCGCAAACCACGAGTAACAATTCAGTCCAAAGTCTTGATGAGCAGCAAAATGCACAAAAATAAACATCCTATCACAAAATCACAGTGGGTGTGATCACTGTCGTCAGGTAAACCAGGACTGATCACCCTGGTATTACTGAAGGCACTTGGGTGTAAAATTAATTTGGAAGAAAAATTAGAGGTAGGAAGCTATACCCATCTCAGTGGGATCCCTCAACTCCAGCATACTTCCAGATGGCTGTCGCTTAAACCCGGGACAAATCTGGCCCAAGGTATTTAACCCCACACTGCAAACCAGCCAAGAGGTCCATGTGGCTGCTCAATATTGAGATACGGCACACAGGTGCACAGCTTAAAACAGGGCAAGGTATTATTTGAATCCGTACCACTTCAAAAATGCCAAAGCGACAGAATTGGCAAGAAAGGGCTGAGATCTGATAATCACACGTACCGCTCTGAACACCCTCAATGCCTGTGCTCCACCACGCTGCGTACTCGAGGCACGCTGACACACGGCACGAGCTACGGAGCTGCAACACGACCCCCATGATGTAACACGATGGAGGACAATTTTCTGAGGGGCAAATGGTACCAAGCTACAGCATCATCATCCTGGGCAGCTCCAGCACAGGTACCGCTGCCTCCTGGCACTAAGGGGGCGCAGCACGTGCTGCTCTCTGACGCCCACCGCTACCTGAGCTCCTCCCGCCATCTTCCCACCTCCCTCCGAAATACAATTTCAAAACTTTTTCAGCTAGACACGCTCAGCCCGGGATGCAGATTTTCCAATTAGTCTCTGTTTAAACATCTGTTGGTAGACTGCATTTAACATCAGTTATTTGAGCAAAGCGCAATTTGATTAGGCTGCCTGAAACGGAGCCAAAGTCTGCAAAATAATAGCTCAATTAAATTTTGTTTTGCTTTCATTTGTCTTATACTTTCCTGAGTGTGATACAGTTGCATATAATCAAGTAAACTAATTCCTTTCAAAATGAGAGATTTCAGTGCCTTTTCCATCTCCCCTCAAAGTTTATTTAATAATCTATTCCATCTTCTCCATGCTTCATCGAACTTCATTCTGACACAAAGTACATTTCTTTCTTGTGCCTTCAGTCTCCTTTAATTTTCTAGGCTTTCAATGGCTTGAGATTATGCGCCATTAATGTTACGCCTTAAATAGATTAGTAATTTATAAAAGGCAGATTACACTTATCAGGAGAATAAAAACATTTCAGCAACGCAACAGCCTTTTCTTTGCACACACCACAAAATATTTTGCCAACCTGACGACACAGCTGTAAAACTGTCAAGCTCCGAAGCCACATCCAAGCGGCATCTCCAATTGTTTCCCTGGGTTTAGTTTCTACTTATTCTGTTATGTTGCACTTGTTGCCCTGAAACTTCAATATTAGCTCTGGAGGTTTAAACACATGAGGCAAACAGCTGCTCCCCTCCGCTCAAGAAATCTAGATCAAAATGCCTTCTCTCTTTCTCTCTTGCCTTTCTATTTTTTTTTTCCTTTCTTTTCAAACAAATTGCTGTAACTCAAGTATTTCTGGCAAAGTTGACTGTTTTAGGGGAAAATTCTGCTCTGTGATCATCGCTGCAGATTCCTCCAGTGCAGACTGCTCTCAGTCGGTGCGCGAGGAACGCCAGAGCTTCCCCACGCTGACTCAAGAAACTTTGCCTTCAGGATTAGAAAATTAAAAAAAAAAAAAAGGTCACAGCAACTTAGCTGCTATGTAGATACGTGTATGATTTAAATTTAAACATTAAACATTTAAACATTAACTTCTTTCACACTTTTGTTAAAAGGAAAAAAAAAGCAGGCGTTCTTTGAGAGATTTCTTTTATTGGAGGAGATTTCTGATACGCAGTACTTTAGTGTTTTTCTAACATGTTTGTTGCAAAGTGTGAACACAAAGGGACAAGCTGAAATAGGTATCTGGCAGGCTGCTCCTTCCCAGCACGTGCTGCTGAAAGCCACAAGTACTACCGCAGTTGTTAAAAATCTGGTATTCTGGTGCAGCAAGGCGAGGGACTCGTCCAGCACCCGCCCAGCGCTGCCCTGGCCCGGGCAGGACTTTCAAATACTCCCACAACAAAAGAGCCTTTAAACATTAGAGGCAGCTAAAGTCCGTAGAAGTTCAAAATGGGATATGTCCTATTTAAAATGTAGAGAGCTACTAAATATGACAACCATCTGATGTATGAAAATTATTCACAACCAAAAACAGACAGTCTGGAAATAGCTGGGATGACTTCATTTAGACAGAATTACCCAAATCTGTTTCTAATATACACAGTACACATAATAAATTTTTACAATATGACAAGGAAAACAAACTTAATAAAAGTTCCTGCTCTTTTGTTACACAAGCAAGCTATAGCCATGATATGTTTATAATATTTGGCCCATGATATCACAGCTGAGTAACAAAAGCACAGCAACACAGAAAGCAGTTACTAGGTATGACTTCACCTCGCGACTCCCGTAACGACACCGCTCCGGCGTACCACCTTCCCCAGCCTACATCCCGCGCTCGACAAATACTCGCTGTGACGCTTTTGACTAATGGTTTCCTTTTCTCCCCCTCTCAGGCACCTTTTGACTTGGGAAGCTGCGGATCTCGATGACGAGAGTTTGTTTTTTTCCAGCTACACCAGGGCTCATCTGAACGGTAAGAGATTTTTAGCCTGTTTCCTTCACTCCTGGTTATTTGACAAGTGCTTGAAAACCCTGTTATAAACAATCTCTGTAGGAAAACAGATGATGTCTTACGATCACAGAAGGTAATTTTTTCAAGAACCCAACTTTTTGAGCATTTCCCAGATGCACCGCGTCAATCTTCCCGCGTTTGACTATCTCAGCTGGTTTTCCAGCCTGGGCGTTTCGCCAGGCGGGCCGGACTGCCCCTCATTGTCACTTCTGTTCGATGGCACTTGCGCCCACTGCTGTTATTCCAGGCTTCAGGAGATTTTCTAACCACTGGACAGGCTCCAGCGCTGCGCACTAATAAGTTGCAGATTGCAGCGCTCTTAAGCGTGCGCGTGCACGCGTGTGTCAGATCAGGGCCATGGTTTGTAAGAGCTGGGGGGGGGGGAAACAGTAGTTCAAAAATGCTGCCTACTCAAATTGACAGAAAAGTGACCCCTGCACTTCATCAGAAATTCCTGCAGACTGACAAAATAAAGGAGTTTGCTTTTATCACACACAGTAAGACTCATATGGAAAAATGGAAACACTACATCACTCGACCTTAGGTTGCCCCCTTTTCAACCACAGAAGAATATTATGTATAAAAATTGTAAATCAATTTGAGATGTATTAAAGCAGATTCTCTTTTTCTGTATTAAAGGTAATACCTATTAATCTCTAGATTTATTTTGTAATGTCGAGTAAATGAGAAAGACTTAATTTCCGTAACTGAATTTTGTTAGTCTCAAGTCTATTTCGCAGCTCTGCGTGGTCTTCACATAATTTCCTACACTTTGCTGGCATCAGGAAATAATGAGCAAGCATCACTTACCCAACACTGAGTCACAAATATTTGCCTACATTAACAGAGCATTAAAGGCCATTTTAAACAACTTAAGGAAATTGTGCTAGCCTTTGAACTGTGATTCACCGCTATGAGAAATAAAGAAACTTTTCCTCTCCTACTGGCAAAAATCAGCTCCTCCTTGTGATACCATTAGGTCCTAGAGCGGACTTCCCTCTCACCGATCCCTACACAATAGATTTCTTTGCTTAATGAAACTGCTTCTGAAATTTTCCTACGCTCAGCGCTGAGTACCTCGAAATTTCAATCTTTTCACATCCTTGAACTCTCATGAACATTTTTTTCCAGACTCTGTCAATAAAATTGATTACTTGCGGTTCTGAACTCTGTTTTGCACGTGGAAATAAACCAATTTGTTTTAAAGTATCTTTTTCTGAAGAAAGCAGAACTTGGCATTCGTATAAAAAGGGACGAACCAACCAAGCAGCCTTCCCCACAAAAAGCAAACCCAAAGGAAACCTCTCCGGCGAACAAAAGAGAAGCACCATCCTGATTTTATCACGGCAGCAACAGAGCTGAATTCCTGACGTACACATCATCAACCTCACCGTCGTTCTCCTGATTGATATATCCCCCTGTCGGATATGAACGATCTTTTCGGATCATTAATATGTTCATTAATTTGTTATCAATTCCAGCTCGCTGTACTTAAACCGCTCCGTACCACGGCTCAGGAGTGCCTCGACAGCGCCGGTGTAATCGCATACGTGAGGACCCCTGACTACCCCGTCGTTGAGATGCCTCATACCTACAACCGATCTGTTGCTTTTACAAGTTTAATCTCGGTATTAAGGAGCTGATTGTGGAACCATGTCGCTATAACATCTTCAACCCAGCTGTACATCATATAAACCGCTATAGGAGGGGGCAGTCTCCCATCATCCCTAGCAGCAGCGCATACCTTTAACTCCCTAATCTGTAATACTACAAAATACCGCTCTCATTTCTTCCCAAGCACAAGTGGACTACCAGCAAGGGTCCAACAGTGTTATTCCTAATTACCTTTTTTTCACTCTTGATCCTGTGGCGCTCATAATTAGTTACCTGGGGCTGCAATCCAATTTGAAGTGATGACAAGAAAGTGATCCATGAAAAAGTAATAAGTTAAATCCAATTTCAGCCTTCCTCTAATTAAATGCACATGGAACTAATGACTCAAACCCTACCATTTCAGTGATAATGGTAATTAGCGAGGTGGGAGTCACTCTCTTTTTTCAACACTGTAGGTGTAAACCACAAGGTAAAATGGCAGGAGCACTCTTAATTACATGTGTCATTTTGTCAGCAATTTACACGTTTCTGACCAGTCAGGAAGGTTTCATTTGTTTTCCCCTTCCCTGAGGTGGGTAACACACGGCCGGACCCAGCCACAGCCAGCCCCAACCAGGTCAGAAATCACTTTTTTTTTTTAAAAATAAAAACGACTCTCTAAATGTTGGGGTGCTCTAAAGAGACACAGGGCNCTTTTTTTTTTTTTTTAAAAACGACTCTCTAAATGTTTAACGTCAAAGCAGAAAACCCCTTAGAAAATTATACTTGGGGTGCTCTAACGAGACACATGGAAATGAGGGATCCTGGCTTCTGCTCTCAGTTCTGTCCCTCGGGACTGGCTTCTTCATAACACGCAGGTGCCAAAACTCCCAAATACCCCGGCGAGAGCCGTGCACCCGCGTGCCACTGAAGATCTGCGGCTCTCTGACCTTGGGCAAGTCACTTAGTATCTCTCTGCTGGGGTTTACGCAGCTACAAAATCAGAATAATCGTATTTGCTGACAATACCTCTTCCAATAGATTGGTATTTTCCTAGAAGCCATGTTTTTTTGGAATCATGTAATTACAGGACAATCACAGACTTCTTTCAAGAAAAATAACTCTATTTCTCACCTTTCTGCTCAGTCTGAAAAGCTGGAAAAAGTGAATACTAAAGGCTTTAAAAAATATAAAAGGGCAGCAAAAAAAAAAAAAAAAAAGCCCACCGGTTTTGCTGAAAAAAAACCCCTTAGTATCAAAATTTTCAAGCTGATCATGTAACTTTGAAGACCTGACTCAGATTTTGTTCTGTTTGTGGGGCGGATGGTATTTGCATTTCACAGGCATATTCCAAGAACTGACTAACACCTATAGCTGGTCTTAGGGACGAAAAAGAAAAGAGCTATGGGTCCTTTGGTAGAAACCAGCAAAACTCAAATTGGCTTTATTACCAAAGTCAAAAAATAAAAAAAAAAAGACTCAAGTGAAATTTTCATAGGTAAACTATTTAAACTCTGCAGAAGTGAAATCTCAACCCAACTAGAGTCAGTGGCAAAATTCCCGTTGGCTTGGCTAAGGCCAAATGCAGACCAACTTCCATGTTTAAGAGTGAAACAGAGAGACGCCCATACAAATAGAATAAATAACCTTGTAAATTTATTTCCCCTCCCAAATTATCTGCTGAGACAATTTCTCTACCGGCCGTTAAATTTAGCACTATGTAAAAAAGGCACACCGCGTGTAAAGCCTGAGGCTACGTAACCTGCTACTTGCGTGCTCCGAGAGAGACGGAGAATACCCTTCCCCTCCCCTTTCAGTGCTGTCGAGCTAACGATTTCTAATTTCATAGAAAACAACAATAATTGCCCCCATCATCAAGCTACAGTGATTTTTTTATTTTTTTCCTCTTGCCCTCTTCTATTTCTCAAGATACTGGAAAGAAGTATTAAGATAATGTAGTATGCAAATTAAATTCTACAAAAGCCCAGCCAAGAGGCTGCTTTAAAAAGCAGCGGTATGCAGAGGCGAGGACAGCTCTGTCCTCCCAGCCTCACCCCGAAAATCTAAACCAAACCCAAATTCTTTTCTTGGCTGTGACTCAAGGGGAACATTTATTCTCTGTTTTGTCAACCGAAAACAAAAGTTTCCATCTTAGTAATTTAATTATTTCTTCTCTCCAGACCCAGGCAGGTTAACTATCATACAACAAATCTCATCTAATCACATAAAAAAGTCAAGTGATGGGTTTTCAATTGCAAGATACTGACTTGGACGTCCTAAATCTGTTTTCAGTCCGGTATCCAACTTTCAGCTCGATGCAACACACAACATTTACGTCTCTAAAAAAAATTGTATTTTTAGTATTGCCAAAACACACATGCACTTTTACTTTCTTGGGAGAAAATGTGTCTCTTGATTTGTTTCCAATCTGTGTGCTCTTGCCAGCAACTAAAATGCTTGAAGAACCAAAATGAATAATCGTTAAGAGCATCAGCAATTAAAGCTGCACATTTTAATCAATACATCTATTAATACAAAGATATATTTATCTTGGCCAGGAAAAATGTGCACATTTTCAAAATCCTAAGCGTACCTGGCCTGTTAAATTATTTGTTTCACAGACTTAAGGAAATCCAATGTCTATGGCAAATATATTATCAAACAGGCTTTAGTCTTTTTTCACTTCCAGTAATTTTTGTGGGGCTGATATTTTTTATGTTCTTTTCCCAACTGCTGGTTACTAAATCCATTCCTTAACTTTCAATTTTCTTTTGTTTGTGCCATCAGGCTGCGAAACCGGAGGTCACTGCCGAATATAAAGCACGGCAGTGTGAGATGGGCTCAAAATATGAGTCATCGTGTATCTGGAGATTTTTATTTTTTTTTTCAACTATCAGCAGAGCACATCTCCACTCCCGTGTCCAAGTTCTTTTACACTAAATACCTTAAAATTTGCTAAAAGCAGGTCTCCAGGTAGAGTTACCAAGGTCAAGAGACCCCAAAGACATGGCTGGAGCCCATTGTCACATAAACGCTATTGAAGGCACCGTGCTCCGGTGCGGCCACGGGATGCTGTGATGTGTTTAAGTACCGTGGCTGTTTCATCAGTGAATAAAGAAGGAATGTAAGAAATTACCCACAAGGCGATAACAGATTAGCTACACACTGTATACTAGATTAATTTTCCACATCTGTTTGTGGCGGTGGGGTTTACATGACAAAGCCTGCCAGACAGCGTTAGGGTGCCGAGCCCGAGACGGAGGGAGGGGAGCTCTTCCAGCCCCACGCCAGCCTCCCCTCCCAGGGCAGGCAGGACCACAGAGCATCTCATGGGGAGAACCAGCACCTTTCCACCCCGCTCCATGCCAACACAGCTCCCCAGTACTCTTGTGAGAGCTTTTTGCCAGGGTCCTCGCCAAGCACAGCAGAGATAAGCAGTGCCTATGGCGTTCCTGTTACGCACCAAGCCTGTTTGTTGGGGAAAAAAAAAAGGTAACTGCTAACCACTGTGGCTATCCACTGAGACATCTATATTTATAAACTGAGTGCAAAGATGACTCGGTTCATTATTTAAGCAAACTTTTGAAAAACAGGCGCATTTCCACCACCCTCGACATTTATTCTACGTACTGACAGCAACGGGTATTGCCTCGTCAGCGCGGCGCCAGCCGACTTCGGGGGGTGCGGGTGCTTGCGTGGGTGCAGTTTTACTCAAAAAGTCTACCCCCAGTGTCACTGCTTCCTTTCAGCAACAGATTTTCATGGCAGGGATGCACCCGGGGTCTGTTACATTCAAGAGGACTTCCAGTACGTTTAAGACCGCAAAAACACTGGGAGTGAGGAGGGGAAAAAAAAAAAAAAAGACTGGGCAGTCATTTGAATCAGTGAGTGACAGGCTGGGCCAGCTCTCTGTATACATTAATAAATTAGAATTTTAATTGTGTCTCTGACTGCAGGAGCTGCTCCAGTACTTTAATACGTACCAACAATTGGCTATGTTATGGAATCCGCGATGTGGCCTTCACTGTTGACCTCTGCAACACAATTCCCAGTCTGACTACGGAAACTGTTTGGTTTGATCCTTTCAACTTATTTGAATCCTGACAAATAAGCTCACAGCTGAAAGGTCAACACAGTCATATTTCATCCTCTGGAGCTATTCTTAAGACATCTGCACAACAAAGCACTTCTTTTAGTACCTGACACTGGACCTAGCCAGCACAATCTCTCATTAAAAATGTCCCCAGTGGAAGAGTCTATAAAAAGGCATATGGATCAGCTATGGATTTACCAAATAAAATATTTTTGAAAGCATTAATGTAACGCTTTGGATTATGGCGCTCTACGCTGCCAATAAAACGTATATTTGCCCAATGACAAAATGTTTCATACTTTCCAAAAGAATAATAGCTCGGCTATAAAGTGCGAGGTGTTGTCCAGCAGCCTGCACGCGGGGGTGGGAGCCAGGAACTCATGAATCTTAATCCTACCTCTAAACCCAATTCCCTCTGTGATCCTAAGCAAGTCACTTAACCTGCTTCCCTCAGTTTCCCAGTCCAGAACTGGGATAATGCTACTTACTTATCAGACTTTCCTTCTGGGGATGTTTTGGAGATTAGTATTCGCAAAATGCTTTGAAGATGAAATCACTACACGAAGGCTAGAAGTTGTCCACACCGGGCCAAGGGCTGCAGTTAACAGCTATTCCTCCCTCATGCAAAACTCCCCTTGAAGCCCCCGTCAGCTTTATTTAGGTAAGAACCGCAGGATCGAGCCTCCCCCCGCTTTACTGTTGAGGCCTTTAGTGATGTTGGCTTTACCTTCCATATTCTACTACATATTTAAAGAGTCCAGGATCCGTATTTTTGGAGGAAAATAATCTGAAGCACATATAAAAGGCAAGAGAAGCAGCAATGCTATCAGGGAACTCATGGTGATAGTATATCAAACTAAAAAAAAAAAAAAATTAGAAAGAGCAAAACAGACATGAGTTTGACAACGTGCTATGACAACAAGCGGAAAGCAAAAAAAAAAAAAAAAAGCCAGTCAAGAATTTGGGGCTACAGAGGCTGAAGCATCAGATATAGAAGAGCGAGATCAGATAAATGTCCCAGCTACAGGGCTTTGTGCGACTGCGGCTGAACTGCTGTATTCAGTAACTTATTATCAAAAATGCAGTGACACGCTGCAATTGCAAAGCGAGCCATAATAAAAGCAATAACCAGCTGCAAACCAGCAAAGTGGTCAAGGGTCTACAAGTGCCGGTTTACGAAACACATAAAGAACTAGATACATATAATTTGCCAAAACTGGCAAGTACATGTTAGTATCTCAGATGTTTGAGTGTGAACACGAGGCAATGCAAGGGACTGACTCAGTATTTATACAAGCAGTATTACTTGGAGCAAGAGGATGGAATTAAAGTGGAAAGTTCCTGAGCGTGTGCTTTGTTATGTAAAACCATCCGAAGGAAAATAATAGTAGTCCCACCACCACTTGGGATTTCTAACACTAGAATAGTAAAAAAAAAAAAAAAAAAAAAAAAAAAAAAAAAAAAAAAAGAAGAAAAAAAAAAAGGAAAATATGATACATGACCTAATAGGTCTTTCTTGTCTTTAACTCCCGTGATTTATCCCACAAGACTAGCAGAATGTACTCCAAAGCCGCATATGTGTGCATACATCTTCTGTTTGGGAATGCTGTATTGGTTTTAGCTTTCTGAATTCATAGCAGCACAAAGCCCGATAATATTTAGATTTTACTTCTGAAGATGTCCATAAATCAGCAGACAATAAAAGGGGAAAAAAACACACCGATGATATGATATCCTAGTATTTCCCAATATCCTTGACACAGCAAATCAGCGGTTTGAGTGAACACAGAGTACAAACGGAACAGCAATCAAACAGAAATGTTAATGCAAATCTCCTATGCACGCTGACACAGTAACAAAAGCTATTCCATTTTGTCATGATCCAACCCTACGAGATGCTAATAAAAGTACATGCTCAAGATTTGTAAATAAGCCGTTGGGGGGATTTTCAAGAGCACCAAGCACTGGTCCTCATGCCACTTACATCAGCCACAGTCGCTCTGTGGACTTCACTGGGAGGAAACTCCTGAAGGTCCCATCCCAACGCTCACAAGATGCATTTACCCAGTTTTACCCAGCCCCTCGCAGAGGCACACAGAGCCCTTACCTGAAGGGCTGGCTGTTTGTCATTCCTCTTCGGAGACTTTAATCCACTAACTTGTTGCTGCTGCTGCTGCTGTTGCAGTAGAAGCTGCCGTGCCACCTGGAGAGCCTGCGGGGAAAGAGGTTTGAAAATTGAGTTTACAGCAGGAAGGGCATGGGGAGCTACACGCACAGCAGAGGGTCAAGGCACCCCTGGGTCACGGGGTGCTGCTCCACTCCTGAAAGACCTCCACCGAGGAACCCAGTGGCTTCCACAAAAAAAACCAAAAAAAACGACTCAGCTCTTGCATGCAATAGGGTGATATCCTGCCGCTGGATTTCCCATTTTGACTGTGGAGAAAAACAGCAGCACCTGAAGTTCAGCTCCTGCGTGGGAACCTTGAGCAACTGCAGAAATCCCAGTGGTGAGCACCATACAGTTATTTTTATCCCCTGCCTGGAGCGGCTCAAAGCCCTCCTTGCTACTGGGCAGGCTCAGGTACTAATGGCTTTCATGCTCCTCTCCTCCGGTGGGTCAGGGCTGGTTTACAGAAGAGGGCAGTCGTATATCACTGTCTGCTCTCCTGAGCACCAGAGAAAGTCAGGGAAGTTTCTGGAAGGCTATGGTGGGAGGAAGAGGAGAGCCGTGCCGAGTCCCAGAGGTACCGTGCTAAAGGCCAATGAAGCTGTGAGGAGCTGGAGTGAATGCAATGAAAAGTGGGGACAGCACCTCACTCCCCCCCTCCCCAAAATCACTAAGACCAGCGGCCAGGACTCAGCCGGGAGCGGGCAGAGCAGCGGGACACTGCAACTTCAGGATGGAAGGGCAAGGGACACGATCCCGAAAGCCTGAGCAGAGCATCGCGTGGTGGCGGATTATTGCAAAATTTTGTGCAAAGCAAGGGAAAAGCATCCCTGGGCACTAGAGCCAGCTGCCCCGTGAGGCCTGACTTCTCCATCAGGTGAGGAAACGCAAGCAAGAGGAGATGAAACGCAGGGGAAAGCAGGACGAGGAGCAAGCCCCTGGCCTGGCTCCCTCCCAGCCCCGCAGCCAGGGCACCCCCAGGAAGAGGCTGATCCCTGCAAGACAGGCTGTGGCACAGCTGAGGCTCCGCTGGCGAGGCCCGAGCCCGCTGCTCCCGGAGGATTCACCAGCGCCGGACTCAGGCTTTCTTGGTCTCCTTGGAGACGTTCGGTACATGTGTAGGTGGAAAAGTGGGAAGGCTGAAGACTTCATTAATGTAAAACAAGAAAAATAGTCCCTTTGCAAGATGCCTACACGGAAGGAGGGAAAAAGCCTTCCCCACTCCTACTGTGTATGCTCTCTGAGTGATTTAATTAATACTTATTTAATTAAGGAGTAGATATGCTTCGGGTTTCATTTGCTTCTCCAAGTTGCAAAGTGTTTCATCTCAGCGCAGAAGCACCGGGAAAGGTTTGACACCAAGGACTGCAAACTCGGATCCGCCATCCCCCCAGTAAAACCTTGCTATTTTACAGCCTAGACCCATCTTTTTACTTTTGAAGGGACATCAGGCAGCCTGGGGAGCTGAAGAACCATCGCTGCCGGCCAGCACGGCAGGGCAAGCGGGGAGGACAGACCCTACCGTGCTCTGGCAATCAGCCCTCCTTTCAAATTTAATAACAAGTCTCCACCGGATCAGAAAAACTCTTTAAGGGTGGATGCGATTTCCAACAGAGCATAGTGCGATGAAGGTAAAATCAGATTTTGCATTTCAAGCTGGTCGGAGCTCAGCGCACCCGTAGCATCTCGAAAATGGTCCATGTCCCCGCGAGGGGTCCGAGGAGCTGCCGTGCACGGGCACACACCAGGGCAGGCGAGCATCTGCCTTCCCACGCACACAACCACCCCCGCCGTCGGTTCAGCATCAAGAACCAGAAGATCCTACAGCCTACCAATTAATACAATGCAACAAAGGAAATCTTTTGCAGGAAGTGCTAAGTATGGTTAAAATATGTTATTTTTTATTGAATTAGCTTATTTAGCTGTTAAAGCATCTTCAAGGGTGGGCAGAGGTAGCAGAAATAAAACCTACAAGACTTAAGGAGATGGGCAACAAATACTCACCTACTTAACAGGGGTGTTGTATGGCTTATTTAATTAATGAATACTTGTAAAGCACTCTGAGTTGCTCAGACAAGGAGCACTATACAGTACAAGCGCAACATATTATTATATATTATTAAGACTGGCTCTGCAGAAGAATAATTCCAGGTAAATGTGCAATCAAATGATCATTTTAGTTCCCAGTAATTAGATTCAATAGGCCAAAAAAAACACAGAAGCCTTTCTTTAATCATACACTAAACAATCAGAACATCCCTAACCTTTCAAGCTACAGCCTTTTTGAATAAAACATCATCAACTTATAGATATTATTCCAAAAAGAACCAGTCACCATATGTGTTGTCTTTTTGAAATACAGTTGCTATAGCAGACCCTGCATGCATTTCATGTGATATGATCATATTCCATCCGTTCTGGCAGCTGAGAGGTTGCACAACTAAAATTGGCTGCCAGAAATTTTTGAAGATTCCCAGAACAAGTAGCCGTGCAAGAAATGCCTGCTTTCTGCTCGGGCTGGCCACAAAGCTCTGGGCAGCTCGGTGGCGTGGCTGCTGCCACCATGAACCCTTCCCATGGTGGGCCCCAGGCCGATGAAGATCTCTGCCCTCGGGACCAGGCTCACAACGGAAAGGCGCTGACAGCGCAAAGCCAGAGCTCTGCCCCACCTGCACAGCACCCACATCCTCGCACCCCCAGCCTTATGCAGGTTTCTCCACTTGAGGTGACACTTGGACCTCCCTGCTCCGTGTCCGGTTGGCACTTGTCCTGGCACTGAGTCCTGGTGGGACCAGCAATGGTGACAGGGAGGAACCAGCATGGAGGGCAGAGCAGGGTGGAAGGAAAGGATTGAAAGACAATGAGGGTAACAAATGAGTTGACTGGAGGGAGCACCAGGCATACAAGGAGCCAGGACGGACAGGAACAGCAAAGGGAGAAGCACAGAGGGGCAGGGGCCGGTGAGATGGCGTCAAGCTGACAGCTCAGGGGACTGCAGCTTGAAACGGCATTTCCCACGTCTCTTCTCTCAAGATTTTGCTCTTCCGCTTATAAATAACTGACAGCAATAAAAGCTAAGCATCAGGTGAGCTTGGGTTTAAGATGTGGAGGGTTGTTTATAGCTCAGATCTGGTTCTTACCGAACATCTGCATCAAGCAGCTACTGTGTCCTTGGTGGTACAGTGAACCCAGGGATCCCAACTCCCTTTGCCTTCCTGCATTGCCCTGCTCAGCCTTCCCTCCCTCCCGTCTTGGACCAAGCGCTACCCCGGCCATTTCAAAGCCTCATCCGCACTCCTTACACATGGCAGGATGTGTAGAAGAAAGATGGCCAGCTCCGTACGGGAAGCACCAGCCCTCTTTCCTCTTACACGCAAAGCATTTCAAGCTCATTTGGAGTGCCTCCATGAAATTAATTTGCTGATGTCAGTTCAAGCCCGGTGGACACCTGCCCTCATTACGCCGGCACATCCCATTTAATCCAAGCCGACGAGCACCACACCTTTGCTCCCTTCGCTGGTTCCACGCAGCAACCGCTCCCCCGCGGAGCCCATTGCCGGTGCCGGGGTGGGAGCCCTGCTGAGGCTGCCAATGCTGCACGGTGCTCGAGCGAGGATAGACAGGGAAATTAATTTGAGAGTGAAGTCAGTCCCACAACCTTCATCAGCACGGAGATTCGCAAGCAGGCCTGTACATTAATAAAGCTTCCTGTGGGAGTAGATGTTGCCTTTGATTTGCATGTGAATTCAATGCTAGTGAGAAGTGCCAGACTGTCAGACATGGAGACCAAAGTCTCTTATCTTTCCAAAAGCTTCTGTAGCAGTTTCCCCACATTTCCTTAATCATCTGCCTTGTCCTCAACTTACTGAGCAGGCAGTAGAGAGTAAAGCTGGACTCAGTTCAACTCCTGCTGCTGCCAAGTCCTGAAACAAGGGTGCCAGGACTGTTTACTGCTAGCCAACAGCTCTGCTAACGTGGCCCTCTCCTCACGAGCGGGTGCTCTGACATCTCCAAGCTCTTTTCACACATTCCTCCCCACTGCCATAGTTACATCCTAAATCTCCACCACGTGCTTGCACTTCTGCAAGTGAACAATTGCTGGGGGCCGTGGTAAACCAGCTCATGTTTGTGGATCCAGGCACCTGAGTTCTCCTTCGCGGGACCGGTAGGTAGAGACACCGAGAGCCCCCAAAACCACAGAGGTGCTTCAGATATCTGGGACCGTGACTACCAGCAGTCATGTTACGTGCTGACTATCTGCGCTGCTGGAAGAGCTTGCAAGCCTGGTCATGGCTGCTTGGAACAACCAGACCCAGGTGGCAATCCTGGCCTCCAGCAGTTAAACACACAGCATCCACAATCGTCCTCCTCTCTGCACTGAAATACAAGTAGGAAATCTTCCCACCTACTTATGGAAGACGGAGAAAAGCATCACCAAGGAAGCACATCTGAGCGCCATGGGTTTTCGTCACTATCAACAGGGATTTGAAAGGATGACATCAGGAAAAGGCTCACTACCAACCGAGTCATCTTGATTCTGCTCGGTGCTATGGCTAAATGCAAGATACAGTAAACGAACTCCTGAGGTATTTTCTTATCCATTAGGAAATCACCCAGAGATAAGGAAATTTTCTGGAATAAACCAGTAAGAAGGCAACTGAACCGCTGTACTTTGGAGACATCGCACAAACTTGGGATGATATTTGGAAGACAACGTTGGGTAACATCTAACCCAGGAAAAATTTTAACAGTGCATTCACTGTGAGATGAATCAAGCCTGTTTCATTCAAAGATGCCACAGAGTAAGTGGGAAGCCCCACAAAAATCCCTCTCTCTGTGCTTACAAAGTGGCAACCGTTTAATGTTTCCCAACTAGTTAAGCACTGGGGGCAGGAAACACACATCCGAGATGACCAAGACAATTTAACTGCAAGACAGACAGAACGTGACTTGTTTGCCCAGCTGTTGTTTGCCCAGAACATCCGGCGCTGTTATCACCCGAGTTACTGCTGTAATTTGGCATTTTCACGCAGGCGGCTCAAACTTGCAGTTTTACCATCCTCTTCGGGCAAGTTCTGCTCGAAGGGTAAAAACGCAGCCCTGCCTCTGACTTCGTGTGGCTAGAAACTCCCCATTCGGGAAGGGGGCTGAGGAAGGGAAATAAGACTGGAAAAAGAGGGTTGAACTTTAAAAATAGAAATGCTGCTTAAATGCCATATACTTGCTTACAGTATTAGTACATAAGGAAAACAGTAACAGGATCCAGTCCTATTGAGCCGCTTGCTAACTTGTTCCACCGCTGCAGCCAGTACAAGGCAGCGACTCGCCGACTGTTTTTCCATCATCAGCCTACTTCTACTGAAGAAGAAGAGCTCAAGCTCCTCCCTTCCCATCTGCTCCGACCGATATTAATATCAATCAGCTATTAATGAAATATGAAGACCTCCAGCTATAATGGGCCTGACTAACGCCAGAAGAGTTTATCAGGCATGGAAAGACCGATCCAGGGAACTGCAGGACGTATGGAAAGGTATGTCTGTTGGAGGGTGGGCAGACGAGCAACAGACACGAGGATGCAAAAGAAACCGGTGTCCTGTCTGACTGCCTGTTCCCAGGGCAGTTGTGCAGTAATCGCCGGCCTCCGAAATGGAGAAGCATGCACACAGAAGCTGCAAGAAGGGCACAAAACAAAATCCCATGTGCTTTTACAGATTCTTAAGGATTTTGGGCCTTTCCAGGTGGACAAAGCTGCCCATCAGGAAAGCAACTTGAGAAAGGAGGAAGGAAGCGTTCCCAGAAATCAGAGATGGTCCCACGGCCATCTGAAGCGTTCGAGCAGTAAATCTGGAAAGCTAGTCCCCAGCCAACATCATAATCTGTCCGTTATTTCAGTTATGGTCATTAAAAAGCAAAACACAACAAAACAAGCAGAGAGAGATGAGACAGAAGATACTTTAACGGGAAAATCCATCCTTGGAAAAAATATAATGCTACCCCAGCCTCAGACTCCAGAAGTTAGACCTTCTGAACTGACCTCTAGCAATAACAGATAGCCGGATCCTTACAGAGTTAAGATCACTGCTAAGCCTTCCCCGCCGCATTTCAGGCAAAGCAGGGCTCTGCAGCCACGTGCATGCAGCTCTCCCACCATCCATAGTTCCCCGAGTTTCACAATGGCTTTAGGCACGGAGGGACCGCCCGGCCAGCAGCCAAGGGGGCCTCTCCCAGCAGAGGCATGGCCCACCCCTCAGAAGAGCTTCTTGCTTCCATTTAGTCTCGTAAGGCAAGTACCTTTGTTTCTCCCGGGTGGGACGAGAGGGAATTTAGACTCAGCCAGCAATTTCTCTTCTTTCTCAGCTCCCATCTGTCCTCACACCCTGCTCCACTCCACAGCTGCTCCCAGCAGAGCGGCAAGATGCAGCTCAGAAGCTCGGAAGCCCGGATGCACCCAGGCTTCGGAGCTGCTTCATGTCTCTCCCACTCCTGCCTCCTCTATCTCCTCTCCTGCGACACCCTCTTCTCCTGGAGCAGCAGATGTAGAGGAGCGGTGGTAGGAGGCAGACACATTGGAGGGGAGCCCTGCTGCAGCTCTCCTCCGACAGGCTGAGGAGCCGCACAACGTGTGGAAACGGCGAGGAGCAGAGCAGTATGCAAAAAGGAGGAAAAAAAACCTAGTGCAAAGCGACAGCAGTGGGTAGTGCTGTTCCTCTGGGAGGAACAGAACAGGGGGAGGTGAGAAGAACCAACTAGAGAGAATAGGAAAGGAACCAAAATGAAGAGGAGGAATAAAATGTAGAAGATGCAAAAAAGAGAAGCAGATGTTCTTGCAGCACTTACTCCTTCTGACATTCGTACCCAGCTCTTTCATCTTCCTCCAGAACTGGGAAACGAGCTGCTACGTGCTCCCTCCCCGTTCCCACCATCCTGACCCTCTGTGCCACACATGAAAATGAGCCAAGGCCAAGAGCCCCAACACTGCTACCAGCACCGCAACGGGGAAGCCTGGGCATGATTACAGGCAGGACACAGGGCTCTGCTGTAGGACGCAGCTAGGATCCAAGGTTGACCTGCTGTCCAGCTTCCTCCCCAGCCCTGGATTCAAATCACCTCCATCCCATCTCATCCTCTCTTTGCTTGTTTCATTAAAATAATCTTCCTCCATCTACCCTGTGCCCACTGCACGGGTGCAGCAGAGGGATGCTGTGAGCCAAGGGAGACGCTGCCAGCTGCCTGTACCCAGCGCCTCACTCAGCTGCAGCTCTTCAGCAAGGCTGGCTCCATCCAAGGGGCTACCAGCCAAGCTCGTCAGAGAGGAGAGCTTCAACAACAATCCTTTACTCGAATAAAACGATCAGCTGGCCCTGAAGGCTTTGCTTAGACGCAGCAGATGGATCTAGCCAAGTGACTAATGAGTGATTCCCATGCTGAAAAAAGAGAAGGGACCTGGAGGTCCACATGTACAAACCCCCGGCTCACATCCTGTCCCTGATGTGGCGGGGGCAGGCTTGGAGCAAGGGAGCTGGCAACGTGCCTTATGCTGAAGCATCTCTTCGAATACTTCAGTCATAAGGAAAGAAGATGAGTCTTTCTTTTTCTTCCAGCAGGCTGTTTCTTTCCTCTGGAATAGATCCTGGCTATCAGTTGAGGAGATCCCCTCCAGAAAAAGGCACTGGAAACAGAAACCCTTTCTTCCAAACCCACAGCACGGAGGAGCTGCGTATGCACCTTGTCCTTGTAGGTGCTGAGGTTACTTCTGCTGGCGGGGGTCCCTGCCTGCTACCTGCACCAGCCGGGGGACAACTGGGATTTGCCTCCAAAACATCTGATTTTAATTTTGTAATTGATTCAGGAATTCCACCAACTTGGGGTTCTTCAAATACCTGGAGACACAAAGCGGGATGGCAGAGGGCAGGCAGCAAGAGGCAGCAGGGTACGAGGCCAAACTCCGCAAGCCCCAGAAACCAGCGAACCCCAAACAGCCACAACAGTGACAACGGCTACAAAAATCCCGTTCTTGAGGCACAAACGAAATCCTCAGGCGGTTACACTGTAAAAACACCTTCTGTCTCCTCTTCTAAAGAGCCACAGTCAAGACTCATCAAAGCCATTTAAAAAGCATCTGGCAAAAAGTTCCCAAACATTAAAAATGGCTCTCTTTATTTTGGCATGTCAAGATTCACAGCATGTAGCGGTCTGTACCAGCAAGAAAGGAGGGATGGGCCAACACATCCTGGTAAAATGAGAAAGGATACAAATCTTGGCTCCCCGTGCAAAGTGAACCAGAACTGAACTATGTCTGAGCGATGAAAAAAAATCTTATGGGATTTCCAGCTCGTTTCTGTAGGCTCGAGATCAGATTCTGAACTACTGTGTTTATCCAAAAGTGAACCAGACCTTTGAATATTTGGAGGACTATTCACTGCTGAGCTGCATTTTTCTTGGATGTCAAGAGCACGGGACACACTCATATTTTTTAACAGAGAAGAGGGGTAAGGTGGGGAGGAGAAGGAAGAGTGCCTTTTTGTTGCTACAACACAAATAGTATATTGCATACAGCTGCTTGCACGCTTCCCTGTGTGGTCAACAAAACAGGGAACATATTTTAAGCTTGTTTTCCAAAACACTGTACGACAAACTTGCACTCGGAGGCCCATGAAATAAAGCCCCTGACCGTGGGCATCTCACCGCACACCATCAGGCGCTCGCTGCCGTTGGATGAATGAAGGAAACGAAACGTTGGGACAGCCTGAAGCATGGGAAACTAACGCTGTAAATCACAACTCTGCACTCCAAGCCTATGGCACAGCCTAATTTAGAACAGCTTCTAAAAACCTTAATTTCAAAAGGTTCTGGTAAAGCAAAAATAGGCGAGGTTCAGATGGAGGCGACAAAAATGATTAGAGGCCTCCGCAGATAGGAGGAAAGATTGATAAGGGTGGGAGTGTTTAGTTTAGCGAGAGATGAGTAAGAGAGGAGATGATAAAAGTACACAAATTGTGACTCGGTCTGAGAAGGTACATCTGGTGCTATTTGCCATTTCTCATAAAGCGAGAGAAAGGGGACATTGAATGAAGTCAGGAAGCAACAACAACAAAAAATTAAAGAAGATAAAGGGATTTTTTTCCTTTGCTTTCTTAATAGACAACTCATAATTACTCTCCGGAACTTACTGTCACAAGAGATCACCAGTGCCAAGAGCACGGGGAGGATGCAGAGAAAGGATTAGACACTTGCACAGACAGTAATGAGGGCATTTACAGCTACCTTTGGAAAGATAAAAATATAAATCGGGGTACAAATGTTTATGCTTCAGGACACGAGCCAAGCTTTAATCACTGGAGGCTGGGAGGAAACTTTCCCCAATGGACCGGTCCTCTAACTGTCCTTCACAAGGTTCTGCCCAAGGACTACAGCCAGGGCTGGAGAGACCCCGTGCCTGATGGATGGTCCTGTCCCTCTGCCTTCTCGGGCACCTCCATCCCGCACTGCAGACCCCAAGCCCTGCTCCCCAGCCCATTCCACACTCCCTCAACCCTCGGGGAGCCAGCCGGTACGGGGTGCCTGCCCACGTTCCCTGGGCCAGCCCCTGCCCACGTCACCTGGCCCCAAGCTGCTCATTTCCTCTTTCTTCTTCGCATCACATTTGAGTTTCAGGTCCTTATTTCACCAGCGCTTCCTCTCCCCGGTATTTCGTCTGCCATTTTTTCCCTCCTTTAAAACTAAACCTACAGCTTCAGTCCCTGCCACCCATTCGGGGGTCCCTGCCACCCATTCGGGCTCCCAGCTGAGCGCTGGCAGGCAAAGCATCCACCTCCCCCTTCCCAGACCCACCAGCGCTGTGCATACTTGAACACAACTTCAAGACGTCAGGCAAATTTTCCTTTTTTCTGATCTGAAGCCGTTCCGTAGAGGGAACCTACATCCCCGAGGAGGAGGACAACCCTCCTGCCGATACGGCACCTGCGGGGCAGCGGCAGTCAGGCGCTATTATGGACCACGGAGCTCATCACTGCGCTGGAACTGACATGCGATTCGGGGAGACAAAGAGAGATTTTGAAAGCAAGTCAGTCTATTAAATTTATACCTACCTGCACAATGTGAAACAAACCACATCTCTGTTTCCTTTCATGTGCATGACAGTCTTAACTTGTTTCTTTTAATCCCATAAAAGCAGCTAAAGCATGCAACATGCTTCCCAGCGATGAGGCAAACCTGTATTTTACTTCCTGACAGTGATTTAGTTCATAGGTTTGTTGTTGGTTTTGTTGGGTTGTTGTTTTTTTTTTTTCCAGGGAAGATAATGAGCATTGTCCTAAGCTGGTATTACAAAGGAAATACTACACGCTACATGCTAGACACCTGGCATTTAAAAAAGAATCACATGAATTGACACCATCTATAACGGACCAAAATACAGCTGCACAGACACTACTGACATCGGCTGCAAAAAGATCCCAGCAGCACTCTCCAAGGTTTTCTTCAGAAGTCAGCACCCTTCTACAAATTCAGAGTGCCTCTCATTCAGTCACCCGTACCCCAGGCAGGACCGGGGATGTGCTGAGGCAGAACTGACCGCGTAATAAATCCAGCAAATCCAAAGGGGTGAAGCAGTAATCCATGGAACCGTTCCACACAAGAGGGGGTTTTAAGTGCCTTTAATTCCCAGCTGCAAACCCAACAAGCTGCCAGAAGGCGGAGACCACCGAACACAAGGGGTTAACGGCCTTGCTAAAGAAAATGACACACATAATTTCCTTTTATCATAAAACAATACGTTTATTATTTTCTGTATATCTGTTAAAGGGCACGGCCTTCTGAGTGGAAAACAAAACACAGCTCGGTCACATGTTTATTTGCTTCAGCTACTCCCTTCCCCTTCTGATAAATAATCAAACATGCCATCCAGAAAAAACAAAACCAGTGAGCTGGGAAATTTGATGGTCATCAAATAGACTAAGATACCAAGAAAAGCAGCCCACTGTTCCCACAGTGAGTTTTCTGCCCCACACCTACACTAACATCTGAGTAAATAACTTCAGTCACTCTTTCCATTTTCCCCATGCAATTACTCCTACTGTTAAACAAATTGTCCTTAAGGCAGTTGCAAACACCATTTTTTTTTTCCCCTGCAAAGTAGAACAACTTCTGAACATTAAAAAGCTAGACTAGCAATATATTTTAAAAATATGTTTGTTGTACTTGCGGTTTGGCTGAACACACAGCTTGATTTCTCTCTCTCTCTCACTCTTTTTTCTAGGAAGACGGGGGTTTACAGTCTAAAATTTTAAAGTGTATTTGGATCTTGGAGAGGCAGGAAAAGCCTCGAGGAGGATGGGTTTTTCTCCATGGGGCAGGCAGCACATTTTCCATTTTCTCTTATGTTTCACACTACATGAGCACCACGGAAGCTTA
>VWZZ01007698.1:241997-265932 GCA_013399095.1 Psophia crepitans | reverse complement strand
CAAAAAAAAAAAAAAAGTTACCTGCTATTGCAGTGGACCTTTGAGGGGGGAGAAACAACCGAGAAATATCAAGTAGTTTCTTAAGTCACTTGAACAGAGAGGGAAGAATCCAGCATACGTGTTGCAACACGGATTACCCAGAGGATCTACGCTATCTTCCAACAACCCCTGAAGACCATTCGCACAACAATCATTAATACTGAAAAACTGCAGAGAAAATCCCTCACGTGAGAAGTTAACAACCATTACCCGGCGTGAGCACGCTTTCCCTTTCCTTTTGTAGTACCACAGGTCTAAACAATAGTAATATGAATGAGATAATAGCCATGCTTGTCTCAGCAGCCTGATTTTTATTAGCATGAAATTGGTACAAATATTAGCGAGGCTGGTTCGCAAGCGGCGCCAGAGCCACGATGCAAACAATTTGTGGAAAACAAAAAGCACTCGGTGGGCTTGCACCTCTCTTTTGCTGCCCAGAACAGCAGCCACGTTTCCTTTTTTTTTTTTTTTTGGGGGGGGGGGGAGATGGGATGGCTGTTTTGGGGGGTTTTATGCCACTTGTGCAAGCGTGAGGAGACACCACAGCACCCGGCGAGCAGCGGGGACGGTGACACACGGCTGCTCCTGCTCCAGAGGGACATCGCAAGACGACGGGTGCCCCGAAAGAGGACTTAGTCCTCGCCACGGCTCTCCGAAGCCGTGCCAAAAAACCCACCCTCCTTGTCAACACCCCGGTAAACAACCTGAACCGGCTTCTTTTTGCTTTAAACCTAAGCAATTCCCCTCTCCCGTGCTGCCAAGCTGCCCGCGCAAGGCAGCAAGTTAAAAGTTCAGCCCTGCCTGCACGCTCCTTTTCTCTGAGCGCTCGCAGAGAAAATGAAGAGTTTAACAGAGTAAGCTCTTACTGTCTGCCTTTAGATTTCCGTCTTCACGCTGGAGATGTGTTTCTGGCTGTTTCTGTGAAGCGGGGGCTGAAGAATGGTAAAAAGATGTTTGAATAAACAGGAAGTGCTGTGCAGCCGGAGCGCAGGCTGGAGGGAGACGGCGCTGGAGCACTGCCCTTCGCCAGCAGCCACCGGGTCTCTCTGCCTCCACAGTAGCAACCTCTGCTTTTGCTAAATGACAAAGAAACCGCAAAGCATTCCTTCCCTAATTCTTCCCTTGCGAAGCGGCGAGATCGGCCGGAGCTCGCAGGTAATCTTGAAGTTGGGTTTAGCACTACGCCAGGCGCAAAAATCTAGCAATTCTGCGTTATTGAATCCCACCCCCCCCCATCTGTAAGCAGAAACATGCAGAACTAATTACGTCCCCCACCAGACCAAACAGCGGCAAAAAGCACACCTCGCTTCTGCATCTAGGCAAATTCATATTCGCACCGAAGTTCAGCCAAGCTTGACTTTCCTACCCTCTACAGTGCTGTAACTTGCTCTTAAAACCGGCTTGTGAGGCTGGCCGGCCTTCAGAGCTATTTTCTCTAACTGCGTGAACTGAAATATAAACAACCACCCAGAAAAATGCAACTTGTCTCGGGCGCAGGACTTGCATCCAGCGTCTGCCAAAGCGTGCCTGCAACAGCCAGGCAGATGCTTTCCCTTCGTCGCCGTCTCCTTCCCCTCCCTCAAACAAACTACCTATTTAACTCGAGATGACTAACTAACCGTCTCCCCACCCAATTATCGAAGCCCTGTCTTCTGTCATATTGGTGACATGACACAGATATTGTCAAGACGAAGTAAAGTGGGGCTGGCACTCGAAGGCAGCTCGTGAAGAGATGAGCAGTCGAACAGCCATATTCAATAAAAAGAGGAACAGGATTCCTTTAGAAAATGTATTGCTGTTGTGGCAACGTGCTGCTGCCGCTGAAGGGACTGATTTGTTATTTAGCATGTAGTCTTGGACTGTCTGTCATTCTGGGTGCTAATGCTCTGCTAAAATAACTCATTGGGAGCTGTCAGTGGGATGTTTACATAGGCCCCCAATCTTTTCTTCATACAAGGAAATTTTTTACTGGAATTCATCTTCTTTTGATCTCACATTCAAAGCAACAGCAGCTTGATAGACATGCAAGTCTGAAAGCAAATCCAGACGCTGAAGATAAACCGCCAGAGTATGACAGGCAGGAGCATCTAAAGCTTATAAAAATGAAGAGAACAGCATGTCGTCTGAGTATTACAATAGCAGAAATCAAGAGACATATTAGGTGGAACTGATCAGCCACAAAAACAGTTCAAAAGGCAGATCATAGAAACAGAAGACTAAGCTAGGAAAAAAAAAAAAAATTGGAAAGATCTGCTTTACAGAGGCATCACCTCCTTTCTGAGTACCACAGCGTTTCCACTCCAGCACGTAAACTTCAGGGCAAAAAAAAAAAAAAAAAAAANNNNGAAAAAAAAAAAAAAAAAGAAAAAAAAAAAGAAAAAAAGAAAAAGAGGAGGGCTTGTGCCATCTCCACTAACTCAGCAGTTCTTACCTTCAACTCACCAATTAATTTGCCGTGTGTACGTTTCAATTACGTCTTACTCAGAGTGAAATAAAAATAGGACACTGTGCCACTTGCGTCTAGCCCAGCCCTCCAAAACCCCCAGGGATGGGGAAGGACGGGGAATCTGCGCCTCGTCGGTGGGCAAGAGGGGAATCGCATCCTCCCCAAGACACGAGCGGGGCCCTGGCCTCAGCTCCTGCCACCATTTCAGCTCGTACCTCTTTCAAAGGGCTGAGTCTTGGGATGCTCTTGAGCTCTGCCTCTACCACCGGTGCAGAAATGTTAGTCCGGAAGATAATTTTATTTAAATTGCATTACTTGTGCCGCGGAGTCCGCAGCTACGTACTGAAGATGACACTTGCCGGGAAACAACTGCTGAAACTTTCTCTAGAAACCCATACATTTTTAATTTTTCTTTCCCAAATAAGCTGCTTATTCTAATTGAAGTCAGCAAATATAATGAAAAAGTAATTCTCAAACAATTTTGTACTTAGAGCTGTTTGTTAACAAACACTGAAGGAGCAGCAGTGCTAGGTTAAAGGGCAGCAGGATTCCACATTATAATTTAGCCTGCGGTTATTTCTGATTAAGAACACCCTCCAGGACAGCAAAGCAAGATCTTCTTTTGCAGCAGGCATAGCTTTTAAAATTAGCCTCTTCTCCATAATAAAACCAACAGGAAAACTGTGGATTTAAAACTGTATTAACCAATTTGAAGTGGTGCAATCAGTTTATGTCTCGCTTTCTGCAAAACACCGTTCCCTGCCTTAGTCAAGTTACAAATGTAAAAATGCTGCCTGGATTCTGAAACTGTTGTAAGAAAGTCACCTTCTGTCATGCTTATGTAGCTATCTAATGTGCTAAAGGCTGATTATTTATCTTTAAACTGTACTAGTTTAATCTTTTAAGGTCACCACTAATCTGCTCCAACCTTTTAAAAAATAGCAGCTTTCAAGACTTACTGCTGGAATCACTAAACTCAACGCTGAATGTCATTGTAACGGATACATTAGCCAGAATGAGTGCAGTTTTACAATGTAAACACCAAATATAAATCCCCACCTAAATGAGAAGAAAAATATGATCTCCATGCCAGGAGAAATGTCAGTAAATGAGACCTACGCCGTATTATTTCACACAAACACCGTTCCAAATCAGGTTGCTATTTCTCTCTCCTCCCCCTCCCTTCCCACTGCAAAAACAGGCAAAACTTGGCTATAATTTAAAGGATCATTAGCTGCTTTTTATTTATCTTCTCCCTTTCGCAGCTGCAACTTTGCATGCCCGCTGCAAAGCCTCTCAACCGCGTTTGGAAGTCGCTGGAAGTCCAAAAAACCCCCTCGCAGGTTATTTGTGTGCCTCTGCTGCACAGTGGCCCTTCTGACAGCCGTCTTTTTCCTTTTCCCCTGGACTTCTCCTGGACTTGAATGTCACAGTAGACCTTGAATGTGAAATGGCTTCAAGCTAATTGCTTTAATTGCTTGAAGATGTGCAGGCAGGTGAAACCTGATCCCCTTGGCCATTGTAGAGACCAGGAACAACACAGGAATGTTTACACAGTGGTTTGAGTTTAATAGACAGTAGAGCTGAGTTTCAGACAGCTAGCAAAAACACAGCTAATAGGTGACCTCTTAATGTAGTCCTCCTTTTTCAAAACAAAATACAATTTCATTTTATACAAGGCAATGTCCCTAAATGCCAAGGTTATCTGCTTGACTTTTTGAGCGAGCATGCACTGCGTTGCACCTGACATTTATACCAGAAACTCTACCCTGAATGCATTTCCCTCTACCTTAAAACAAAAAGCACTTTACGTGTCAGTCACCTTACAAACAGATTAGAGCTGGATGGGGTTTCCTAGTAAAGTACAGTCATTTTAATTTAAAATTAAGTCTTTTTCACCACTGTCATATTCCTTTTGCCCCAAAAACACATGGCAGGGGATGTAACCTGGAACACCTTCCCCACTGCATCCCTGCATCCCCTCCGCTGGGCAGGGACCATCACAAGCCCTCGGTGGGTTCTTCTGGAAAGGCAAATTACGACTTTTAATGACTTTTACTACTTTTCCAGAGTTTTCAGTACATTTGCTACACACTGTGAAGATACGGACTGGCTGCGATGCGCTTTTTCAAAGGCGCAGCTTGGTTTCACGCACGGCGCAAATTCGGCAGCTCTTCCTCAGGCAAAATTCCTGCTGACTGAGAACTGCAGCATTTGGGGTCACTGAGAAGCAGGTTTGCTTTCCAAGAATCATGAGGTAAGTAAAACACATTTGAAATCGGTCAAAGACCAGCAAGCCGGTATAGCCCAAGTACAGAAAACAAAGCGGAAAGAGTGATTTTGGCAGTAGCGGTAGCATGAAGTTATTTACCGTAAGTCTAGTCCAAAAAACAAACACAGAAAACAGGTAATGCCTAACGCTCACTTTCCTGGCACAGGCGCTTCGAGTTTTGTTGCCAATCTTTAGAAACGGTTAAAATCGCTTGCATTGGGTGAGTAGTAGCAGGGAAATTACATGTATTACCTGCCAGACAAATAGGAGTAAATAAACTAGCGTTTACGTAGGACGGAAAAAGGGAAGGCGATCTGAGGAACAAGATGGGAAAAAGCACAAATGCACAGAGGCAGAGGAGGGGAGGCTGAACCAGCGTCTATTTAGTACCAAGGAGAAAGGAAAACAACGCCCAACCCCACAGCCTTGCAAGCAAAGGGCACTTCCAGCCTGATCTTTGCAATTCTGCTCAGAAAGTTTCAAGATCTCTAGCACCTTGTGCTGAAACTATCTCCCCCACTCCCCGGGCAGAAGCAAACAGAAGCAGGAGGAAGGCTGCTCCAGCCACTTCTGGATGCAACGGTGGTTCGCAGGAAGACAATAGACCCCGGTTGCTTTGCTCTTCCTTGCCTGTTATTCCCAATCCTCAGAAGCAAATGAGTAACTGATCTTAAATAATACAGAACAAAGGGAACAATAGGAGCTAGAAAGCAAGCCGGGATACTTGGGAACATGCCTCTTTCTGCTGAGACAATGCATGCACCGAGCTGCTGTCCTGTCATCCTCCCCCAACACCTCCAAGAAGCTCAAATTCCAGCCACCACGGGGTTTTAATAGATTTTTACTTTTTTTCCCAGTAACCTCCTCAAAAAAAGAAAGGGGAAAAAAAAAAGCTCAGAATTAAAAAAAATAGAAATAGTGTCAATTTCAAGATTTAGTATAAACTAGTTCAAGCCTGTGGGAGGAACGCTAAGTGGAAAAAGTAAACACGGTCCCCCCAAGTAGTTCCCCCGAAGCGGAGCAGGCAGCCGGTGCCTGGTACCGCCGGCCGCCCGCGCCTGGGGGAGGTCAGCCCAGCTATGCTCAACTGACAGGTTCAGTTTACAGCAGGCCAGCACTTTGTTTGGATATACTGGCCTTGCTCACCGCCAGCTTAACAACAGATGGCTAGAAAACTTTCATTATGTTGCAGAGGGCTGAACTGCAAACAATCGGGGAAAACTGTGAAAAGTTTAACTCTCTGCAAACCGAGCGACGAAGCGCTCGCCTCACCAGCCGGCTGCCCGCTCCCGCCCTGGGCATGTGCGCCTTTAAATTAATTAAAGCGGGATGGGATGATTAATCGTACCTGCGGCCGGTCCTGGGGATGCTCGGGAAAAAAAAAAAAGAAAAAAAAAAAAAAAAAAAATTTGCAATTTGACAAGGTCATTTCAATAAAAGCAGCATTCCAGGAGAAAATGGACTTTGACGGATTGCAAAGCTGATTTTAAACCTTTCTCAAGCCCGTGGCTTCAGGGAAGTTACAGAAAGTTTCCACCACAATCCCCCAGTTGGGGTTTATCGGGAGCTTTCTGACGAGTGTTTTTCAATCTCCAGAAACAGAGCCTCCGTCCCTCCAATTCCCACCTCAAACTTTTGCACTTGACAGCAAGAGAAGGCCCCCGAATAATCTAGCACACAGATCTGAATGTGATTTATCCAAATCTGTGTCTAATTTAAATATTCATTAAACTGATTCGATTCATATGCACCCTAATATCTTTTAACGCTCTAAGGCAGGTTATAAATGCACCTTCTGAGCTTTAATTCAATTGACAATCTTATATACTTCTCATCACCGGAAACACATTATTTTATATTATTCAAGAACTGAACGAATCTGTTTTCCACAAATGTATTTTAAAAGTGAATCTTTCCTGTTATTGAAAGAAAATTGTGTTTATTACTCCTTTAGCATAGTGTAAACTCATAAACGTCAACAGAGAGTACAAGGAAAACTGTCAACTAAATATTGTTTCCTTCATGAGCTGCTCTTCCAAGTCAATTACGCCTTTCAACTTCTGGGGCATTGTATGATAAACTGGCAGTAAAAATCATTCACATTAATATACCATGGTGCCTTGCCTGCAAAAGGTAATTAAAGAAGTAAATGACTCATAAGAATAGACATATTAGCTGCAAAATGAAAGGCAACTGAGCTGCCACATGAAAATATGTACCATTAAGATACTGCATTTTCATATTCCTGTAATCAGCTTCAGTAGACTAATGCTTATTTAATCCAGTTCTCTGCTAAGTCCATCAACAACTGTTTTTTGCTGTTTTCTCCTTGACTGAACATTATGTGTGCAGGTTTGGAATAAATACTGCAATAAGATTTTTGCATAGTCAATTGAAGAACAGGGGGTTTATCTTTTAAAAACTATTTTTCTTTCCCACCAAGAGGAATACAGCAAAGGAGGGTATCAGGAAACCCCCCATTTCCTGGGGTTCTTTCAGTGCTTTGAGTGAAATATATATGTTATAGCGTTCACCGTTCGTGATTTGTGAAACTATTAGCAGGACAACCAAGCCTAATGACTCCGGCTTCCAACTTTCCTATTCTTCACGTAGGAAACGCTTTGCCTTGTTAACACGTGTTTTCGTTAGGGTTAGAAAAATGAGACCAGTTTCCTCTTTCTTAAGTCTTTGAGGCAAGGTGGGGCAAGGAGGGGAGCAGGCACTGACTTCTGGAAAGCTTCAGATGACAAAAGACCCAAACTCCAAAGCCACACCGATGCTGTCCCAGCACCCCACTAAAAAAAAAAAAAAACCAAGCTCAGCACCAACACGCTCCTCATTTTTGGGAACGGCCTTCTCTGGGAGCTCACCCTGCCTTCCAGCGATGCGTGGGGCACATCTCAGACCACCCCTGCTCTGTGGCCACCGTGTAAACCCAAGCCTTTTGGTAAAGGGTGTTGGGTTTAACTTCCCAAGCAGTGTCCTCCTCCTCCCAAGGCGATGGCAGGGAGACGGTAAAATTCAGAGAACAAAGTACACTTGTCTCCATCCTCCAGAATAACACCCTGCAAAACACTCAAACATTTATAACTCATCCTGTTTGCGAGCAGTAATTAAAATATTCTTTTCATCACAGTAATAGCCCCATAAGGCCAAGATCCAAACGGCTTTTGACTGCGCAGCTACCACAATTATTTCATTTCCTAAAGTACGGGGTGGAGTTAACTCCGGTTATCTCAGCTATCACTACGGTGCGACTGTTGACAAATGCTGACTTGTCTAAATGGCAGACGCTGTGTATGTACCACCCATCCTTTATTTATTGTGCCCGACAGAGGTTTATCCTTGCAAAAAGAGATCTTTCAATAAAACTCTGAAACACGATGCTTTGGAACCTGCATTATATCTTGCTTATTCATCACTATCAGTATGAAATAGTATAAGACTTAAAATGTAGGATCAATCATTATTTAAACTGTATTATTGCTTCTCCATTTGAGCAGACATCACTTTGTACCCACAATTAATGAGCTCTAGTCCTTTTTCTAATTACGGAACAAAGGTTCTTGTGTGCAGAGTATATAGAGTGACACTGTCTAGAGAACACACATTTAAATAGAAGAGAATCCTTCTAATTACCTTAAAATAGGATTTTTCATATCCAGGAACATAATAGGATCAAGAAATCAGAGCATTTCCAAGAGCATTTACAAATAAGTAATTACAAAACACTCTTAAAAGGTAATAACGCATCCCTAAAAATAACGGGGCCTTACGGAGACTAGTGCCTAACACTCCCATATTAATGTAATTAACCTGTGAGCGTTGATACAGGGAAAATGCAATACAGAAATTATTTTATATATGTGTATACATACGAGACAAACCTGAAAAAAATGAGGAGTCGGCTATTAGAGCAGAAAATGCTTTAAGCTCACGCAGATTAGGATCCAAACACGTAATTAAGAAAGTCAGAAAGGTAACCTCGCTCTATCCAGTAATTAGGGCTGTTAGAAATAGGATACTGTCTCTTAAAAGTGTTACGAATACACCGCACTACTAAATAACCTGCACTGCTGGGAAAGTATACTTGCTATCAAGGGCAAAGCTGCTATACACTGAGGTAACAGTAAATGACAGACTGTTGTTCAAGTCCATTAGCTGCTATGTGATAGGAGCACATTCACTAGCACACGACCTGTGAAAAATCTTAGATCTCTTTAAATCTTTGAATTGGATTGCTGCATTAATTCTTAAGAACTGCAATCCTTCAACCAAGTCAAATTACCCTCATTAACAGGGGAAAAACTGCCTCTGCAATAAGTTTAAAAAAAAAGATATTTATTACCTATAATCACTTTCACGTACTTCACCTGGAAGTGTGACAAAACTGGGACAACAACTTCAGAGGCTGGCACCAGTTCAGCTGCTGGTGGGGACGGGACGGAGGGAAAATGCGCCGTGCACGCGTCGCCGTCGGCGCGTGCGAGCGCACGTTCCTGCGCCGACATTCAGCGTAAATAAATGTGCTTCTTGGGGGGGAAAAACCTCAATGAATGTTCTAAGAAAAGAAAAAAAAAATCACTAAGAATAAGCACAGGCACTGAAGCGATCTGTGTGTGTGTGCCACTGAAATAACCGCAAAAGAGGAGGGGAAATTCTTCAGTTATTCAAGGCTTGATTAGAACACTACTTCATAATTAGGCATGTTACAAGTATTGTCATCAACCAGAAAATTCATGTACTAACTAAAAGGTCTCAGAAGCTGGCTCAAGCCTTCTATTCATTAACAACATCTGCTATTAATGTTTAACCCTCATAAACATGCATAAAAAGTTCAGCATTCAACAAAGATTAAAAATAAATATTTTGTTGTTCTATTTCATCCATGTGGCGATCCACGCGGCGCTGCGGACGTCAGGAATCGCTGGAACGGCCAGAGAGACGACAGACAAATACTTGGTCTTTGTTGGAAAAAAGATATTTCTTTCTGCAGTCACTGCTTCTCTGCACTTCAGATGTTACAGCTTCCGAGCCAGGCCAGTGCAGCACGAGAAACAGCAACGCAGACCTACGCATACACATGCACCTATACGGTGGGATGAAGCATTTATTTTAAAGGTGAAACTCCCTGGCACGATTTTTCAGGCCGATTGTTTCAAAGGACCCTCTGCTTAAATTTTTTCTAATTTAAAAAGGAGCGTTCGCGGGGACGAAAAGATTCGCTGTGAAACGAACGGGGAGCTGAGCGAGTCCAGGATCCAGAAATGAGAAACAGAGCGTTTCATCTTCGTTTTACTGCTCCCAGTCCAGATGAGAAAGCCCTGATCTCAGTCAGCTCCTAACGGGCAGATCTTTGGAAGAGTCTTTGGAAAGACTCATTTCCACCACTGCGGTTTAATGTAAGCCGAGCAATCTGCTTGTGCAGGCTCATTTACAGCGCGGAGACAGAGCTAAGTGGTGAGCTAATGCGACCCTCTAATGACTCCTGGAAACGCATCAGGACATCCTCCGTCCCCATCCCTCTTCCCGCGGATGGGTGTCGGTAGCACCGACATCCCCGCCTGTCCCCGGCGAGCAGCCCGGGGCACCCACAGCTCCCTGCCTCCTCCCTCTTGCCCGCACCCCTGCACCCACCCTGCCGCCGTCCCTGGGCAAGCTGACCCCCAAGCCTCCGCAGAGCCCGAGGTACCAGCACCAGGCGGGCCACGATCCAGCCCGCGCTCATCCGACCGTACTATTTTTCAGCGGTGGCAACGCCAAAATACAACCCAAGCCACAAAAGTAATGAAAAAATACAGCTCTTTTTGTCTTCAAACATGACATTCATGGCGGATTCACTGTCTGCATGTTGCAGCACGCTCTATTCTTAGCACCGTGCCTTTTAAAGTTAGGCCCATTATTTTCTACGGTGTATCAAGATCAGTATGTATAACATATGCCATATTGTTGACACTTCCCTGGATGTACTGCATGCCATATGCCTAAAGCACTAAAAGGGGTGATGAACAGAGTGGCAATACTGAAAGGAGAACAAGATACACCGAGCATGTTGAATGAATTCAGTTATATAATTCAGCCAATAAGGGTTTCCATACATTTAATCTCTTTTTTTTTTTCCCCTCCCCCTCCCTTTTTTTTCCCTCCCTTGTATAAAAATGAATTTAACAACTTTCCGCTGCGAAAAGTTAACACGCCGGACACGTATTCAAAGCAAACATTTAATCACAGTGGGCCCGCCAGGTCTAAAAAGTATACATGTAAAGATAGATCATATATAATCACACCAATAAAACAAACAAAAAAGGACGATTCATACATTTTAGCAATAAACTAAAAAAATAAAACATACAGTTCTGCCCCTGCTTCTACTTGTCCTTTATTTTACCCTTCATAAATCTATACCCCAAGTCCAATTCCTAGAACTAGGAAAGATGTCATCTTGCCCACCTTTAAAGGTTTATTTACTAGTTTCCTTACTAAGAATTATTACTTGAAGAACCCAGAAACTAATGCTCTCTTACACTACAGTATTTTTGTCCAAATCTTCTGGAACGGATTATAAAATTGAAATGTAAGAAGGAACACAGCCGAGCTATATTTATAACAAGAACGCTGCTCTTCAGCATCTGATACATACACATGTGTATCCTCATTTCTATGCCACCCCTCTGCACACTCTAATGGGTACACTAGCTGCATACTCGTCATTAAAACAGAAAAAAAGTGGGGGGGAAAAAGGAACTGACTCATCACGGAGAAGAGTTTTGACAGTACTTGCATGCAGAGCCCTGGCAGAAAGGCTCAGGCTATCCGGTTCACCACTTGCGACCAGCTGCGAACGAACTGCCGGGAAAAACAAAACCCTGCAAACTCTCGGCGCGGGTACAGGCTGGTTGCACAGACAAACCCAGGTCTAACCTCCAAGTTTAGTCCTTGGAGCTAAGTGCTACCTGCAGGAAGGAAAAGATGGAGGATGTCTGGAAAGCGGGTATCGCTACAGGAAATGCCTACCAAGTTTCCACTGCCGAGACACCATAAAGGTCCCCGGGAAAAGGGAAGCGCATTGCAGAAACGCCCAGGGCACTTCCAGGGGCAGCATCCTGCTCGGCACCAAGCGCAGGGGCACGTGTGGGGAAGCAGGTTGCTCTCCTGGTGTACAGGGAGCACGGTCGTTCCTCACGGGGATGCTGCTAATGCTCTGGAGCTAATGATGCCACGCAAAGCTGAGGCTTCCCCGTCCTCTGTCGTTAGTGCCACCATACACCCACAGGCAACGGATCAAAGGGGCTACGAGAAGATAAGGAGAATCCATTTTAATTTCAAAACATGAGAATTCTGGCACGGGAGATCACTGAAGAAGATCAGTTCTGTTATGTTTCAGTGGTGCACTGAAGAGGAATGTTGCATTTGAAATGTACACGCACATACCTATTTGTTTTTGTAAGCAGCATCATTAGCAGCATAAAACAGCATAAGAGGAACATGGGACTTTTGTTAAAGTGGAAAGCAGAATCCTCTTCATGAAAAACATCAAAGAAAAAGAACACATGCTGATGTTTAAAAACAGTCTATGTCTAATACAGAACATCAAGACTTAAAAAAAAAAACGCAAACCAACAAACCTCCCCCTCACTTCACGACATTTTCCTTAAAAACAAACCTAGCACTTACTGCTGACCAGGAATTAGCTGTCACTGCCAGCTTAGAGCACTGGTTGTATAATCCACTAGTGAGCAGATAAAAATTCATATACACAAATACCACACCGTCAAAATGAGGACAAGTGGAAGTTCCGTGAGTGGAAACACTTCCACTTCATCAGTACTAGGCCAGAAGGTAAAGGGGAGCATATGTCCCAAAAAATTGGAAAAGGAAAGGGTTTGGAGGTGCACGCCAGCAGTCCTGCTCCGAGCGTGCTTTGACAGAAAACAAAGCAAAACAAAGCCAAGCCAAGCCAAGGCACTTTGTCTCGCAAAAGCCAGGACTGTACAGCTATCTGCACAGGGAACTGGTGAACAGGCATCACCTCCTGTCGGCATCCCAGGGTTTGTGCTTTCAGTACGTTACACTTGACCACGTGATGTCAAGTAACGGAGCAAAAAAGCCTTTTCCTCTTCTGGTCTCTAACTCAGGGCTGGTCCAAGCAGAGTATAGCCATACTTTCTACTAGCTGTTGGCGACGTGAGTTTGATGGACTTCATCCTGTTCCCTGTGGACTACTGTCTATATTAGGAAAAAATCCCCACTTGACACTGGTGCTGGGATCCAGCCCTATCCACAGACACCAGCAGCGTCCCAGATTTTAACTTGGGACTCGGGTTGAGAGGCAAGGACCGCAGCCACGCCAGCGTGCCCATGATCATTAGTTTCATGCAAGGCAAGAAACAATCCTACCAGGGCTAATGAAATCATCCCTTGTGCTTGCGCTGTAAAAAAAGCTCACACAACAACACATGGGCAACAAAAACAAAAGTAAAAAAAAATCCCCTAACCCACCCTGTGGTGAACTTTGTTTCCTTTCCCGTGCAGCGCTGGTGACGTTCGCAGGAGAGCGAAGAAGGGTAAAAGGGCATCGCTAACATGGCAGCTATTTAATTCCACCAGGCGGATCCCCGAGACCTGTAACGAGTGTCTGCTTCCTACCCATCAGACCATTAATCACGGAGACTCCTAAAAGGTTCAATTCATGTGCCCACTCAGAGAACTCATGAGATGCCTGATAGTCATATGTCATTTGAGAAGGGAACAAAACTGTATTCTTCTCTGAACTGATGTAGCTCCTATTACCAAGAGACACTCTCCCTTGGGAGCAACCAGAAGAGAGAAATGAAGGAGAGCTGACTCAAAGCTCTGTCTCGCAGAGACACATAATTGATGCAGAAGGGGAAGACAGTTATAAGGAATCTGCCACCACCCTTATTTTGCCAATAATCTGGGGAACTGGTGAAAGGATTTTGAAAGCGGTGACAAATACCTTCAATCTTTACTAGATGCACCCTAGACAGACAGGCTGCACTCCAGCAAAGACTGCCCTCCTCCTCGGATAAAGCTTGGCAAAAGCAAAGGAGGTTTTTGCCATCTTAAAATTAGACCACTTCTATTACTGATTAACGTCACTCGTGGAACCCTCTGAGCAGCTGGAGGTGATGCCTAGCCACCACGCGTGCTCGCAAATCCTTTGCTTCCCTTGACATCCACTGCTTCAAAATCTCGATCCTTATCTGCTGATGCTCTCAAAAGCCTGGGAGCTATCCGCCTGGGAGACAACTCCAACTCCTTACCACTGCAGAGCACCCGAGAGCCCAAGTATAAATGCACAGGGGTCCTGGGTGCCTGAGGGCCCAGGCTCCGTCTCGCTCGGGGCACGGCAGCAGTGAACCGGGGGTAAGCTGACCCCCCCGCACACCGCCTCCCCGAACCGGGCTGAAACGTCACACACACACACACACACACACATATATATCGTTTGACAGTGTCATTTCCTGGAAATGACAACCGAAAAGAAAAGCCTACGAAAAAGGGAAATACATGCTTTCACAGCTTAAAGAAATATATTGTTGTATCTCTCTGCGTTTAGTGAAAGACTAAGAAAGAACAAGCCATCGTTTATCCTGGCCTCCTGCTGCTTCTTATTGCTTCTCTTCATTTAATTACTGCTCTATCAGGTAAACTAATAGATAAAACAGACAAAAATATAAAAACCTATAAGCACCCTCAGCAATTGTTTTACATCCTCATTACTTTTCCTGGAAATAAGCCATGCCTCAATAGAAACCTTATCCACGTTCTTCCCCCCCCCCCACCCCCCCAAAAAAAAATAATAATTCAACAACAACATATTTTTTTCCTCAAACTAGACAGCGACACTAAGTTTCAGGCAGCCTGGTATACTCACTGCCACTCGATACTTTATCTTTCTCACTGGCACCTTTTGATCTCTGAGGCTTTGGAAACACTAAGCTGAACTGATCTCCTGCTGTAATTCATAATTACCAATTCACAGCATTTTTCAACACTCTGTAGATGCCAGCCTGCTGCTTAGGAGTCAGCATACAATTGAAAAATGCTGAAAATTGTTAGCCAATTGAAATTTTTTCAAAATTTCCCCCATTCCTCCTGAGTGCTATAAAAACCATATTGAGCTGCTGCTGTTACCATGAGAGCCAACTTGGATGCTTGGTGCTGCACAGAGGAGGCAGAGGGGCTGCTTTCAAAGGGCTTACAACGTTGAAAAGGGGTTTATGATACATAAACAGCCCTTTTCAGGCTCAGAAATCCTCTTTTCCCATTCAGCATCACCATTAACCCTATTGGTTTCATCCGCCTGCAGCTGCTCCCCAGCAGGCACACACAAAACGTGGCTCTACAGGCGACAGCCGCGCTCAGCCCTCGTCTCTCGGTGTGATATCATCACCACGATGGTCTCACTTGAACACAAGAAAAATGCAAACGGCCACTGCGGGCCACAGCTTGGTCCCAGCCCAAGCCACAGCCCACGGAGGGGGCAGAGCTGCCTGTGCGGAGGCTAATGGGGTCGTCCCGGCGGCCACCTCGGTACCCAGAACACAATCTTGCCTATTGTTGTACGGTCATGAAAAATTAAGCTGCACGGTTAAAATTTCCCACTCTGAGTTTTGGTATGAGGCCCTGTAGTACATTTTGCTCTTGTGGCCCACCTACGGGACCCTGAGCTAAGGAAGCCCATGCTGGGAGTGAATGTAAAATACGGGACCACGAGGGCTGGGGAGAGAGTCTTTAGCAGAAGTATTTGAATTAAAATAAATGTTTCACCAGAGGCTTGATCTTTCATTTAGCTTGTGCCCCAAGTTCTCTTGCAAACTACTAACAGTACACAGCCCCTCTGAAATGATCTTAAAGTCTTTCAGTGAAATTAAAAAGCTTCTTTTCCACCACCTGGATTTTGCTGATAGGGCAACTAAGGTACGGAAACGAGAGGAGTTCAACACCAGAAATATCCATGAACTACAAACAGGCAAGGAGTTTTGAACATTTAAAAGTAGAATTAGATGCAAAAAAACTTTTCTCTGGTTGCTTACTAGCGTAACTAAGCCCAAACACTTTCTGGTCCTCTCTCCAATATAATCAGTGGATTTACAAATTGGTAAATCCTCATATTCAATTTTGGTGCAGGAAACAAAACAAAAGCTCCTTGTAATCTTTAAACAACCATAAGAAACCTCTATGGAAGCATTTCGGTATTCCCTGTTGGGCAGGGAAACATGCCAAAATACCAACATCCCGCTGGCTACAGCCTGGCGGTGCTGCAGGTTACGGCTGCGCACAAGTCCTCCAAACCGTCACAGGCAAAGAGAGGTCCCACACCAAAACCCCAGCCCGAAATACTCCCCAGACTTTGGAAAAGTTCAGGTCCAGATCCACATCCACGTTTTGCACCGCAGGTTTATATCTAAACCAAATACAAGGATTCTCTTGACTTCTTCCAAGGAATAGTCTTTTAAGACACAAGACTCAAGAACCAATAAAAAAGGTAATTTAGCAATATCTCTAGTGTGTCACCAATCATTTAAAGGGCCTTGAGGCTGCTGCATTCCCACTACAGCACAGTAGCTTTCCCACCCTGCTGGTTTTCAATTGACACCCTCTGTGTTGATATTTTTTCCAACTTAAGCTTGATGGCATTTTTTTTTAAACTTCCCCTCACAGCTGATGTCCCCAGCTCATGCCACCACCAGGTTGCAGCAGCACCGCCGTGGGCAGGGCCAGGGCAGGGTAGGGCTCTGCTGGAGCCCACAGCGGTGTGGGATGAGGGGTCTTCTCCCACCGCACAGGGTTCAGGAGATGGGAGAGACTTAAATTTAGATGGAGGAGGCCAAAAGAGGGGCGCGGGGGGGAGGAAAGAGAGAACAGAAAGAGGCTGCTGATCCGGATCCCATAGCAAGAACTAACCTCGCCCATTTGTGAGGGCATCCACCACTTGCTGACTAATCTGATTTTTTTCTGGCACAAAAGGCAACAAGAACGACCCTCGTGGACATTTCGCCTGTCTAAGCCTGAAGACTGCTTGCAAGATAGAGTACCTGAGGCAGGAGGAACCCTCCCTTCATCTCTGCTTGGCGTGAGCATGACTGTCATCGATTCCCTCTGCTTTTCAGAAATGTTGGGCACAGCCCAAAAGGCCACGAACCTGCGGCACAGAGGGTGCCCGCCCCGCCGCGGCCTCCCTCCCTGCTGCTGCCGCCTTGGTGGCGAGCGTGGGACAGGCACCTCTACTCCTGAACGGCCACAACCTCTGACGATTTTTGCGCAGTCCGTTACCCAACACAACTGTCCTGGCTCCCCACTTGGCTTCGACGCAGAACAGCAATGGGTGTTATTAACAGAGAAGAGCAGCGGTGGAGGAAACGGGTGGAAGACCACCACTTAAGATACTCTTACCTACTGCGAGTGAAATTAATACTCATAAAAAATCAACTTGCTTGAATAGTTTTCCTGTGCAAATACCTAGAGCGTACCCTGCCACCAGTGTCAGTACTAAGTTTTCAAATGGATAACTGCTAAATGAATATAACTGCTAAAGGAATCATATATTTATTATTTTTTTTTTGTGCACTCCAAGGTTATGTGTTTAGCAGGCTTCGATACTTCAATGAAAAATTGAGGTGGCAATGATTTGCAGACTAAATTAATGTTAAATACTTCAAAGAACTGGACAAACAAGTCAGCAGCAAAAATTTTATGGGTTCACTTCCTTCAAGGGAACTTAAAGAGCCAGCATTTTATTGCTGTGAATTCTAGTCACTCCTTTTACCCCTCAGCATCTGTTTGAAATATGTAGTAGACAATTGCTTTTTTGGCTCTGACTCAGGTGGTTGAAATACAGGACAAACAGACTACTGTATATAAGCTTTCCTCCAGCAATGAAAATTTTTATTAACTCTCTTGCATAGCAAACTCGGCTGCCTAGCTTCCAATCCCTATAGAATCATCAAGGAATGTGGCTAGTTATTAATTCTGGTGGTCAAGCACGGGGGTGGATATGCTGAGACTTGTCTGCAATATGTAACCTCACATTTCAGGGGGAAAAAAAAAAAAAGAGGAAAAAAAAAAAGCTACAGAGGGAAGGAAAAAAATAAATGAGTTCTGTTTAGTTCATCATTCATATGTGTAAAATTCCAAGCTAAATACTAGCTCTGTACATAAATATGTCAGCCTTGTCAAGCACTGCAGCCAAAGAAAACATGGCCCATGGTGGAGGGGTTCAGAATTACCCTCAGAGCCACGAACCTGCCCCACCTTCCATCGCGGTGTCAAACTCAGGAGTTTTCTCACATCGGTGCTTCATAAAAACAACCTGCAAATGCTGCCTAAAAATTACTTTTCTCACCCCACCCAGCTGAAGGAGCAGGGAAAAGAGAAGAACGAGGACAAAGGTACAGAAACCAGGAAGGAAGGTCCTTGATCCCCAGGAGACTTAACTTTATTTCAAAGGATCTTGGCCACCTGTAACTACTATATTCATTATTTGGCTTCTGCATCCACACACTACCTGAGTGACCACTTCTGCGAAGCTTCTGATCTCTGAGAAATGATGTGAGATGGTTTCCAGCATTTAACATTGAGTAAAACACCTTTAAGTTGTGGTTATGGGCTAATTTGAGCCAACCTTTGGCTGCTGTGGTGCAATACAGGTTGCTTTTCGCCTTCTGTTGTGTTTCCAATGTCATAAATACCTAATAGCAGTGGTCAGCATTTAAAAATAAGCCCTTACCATATATTTTCTATACAAAACAACTGCAACTGTCCAAAATCCCACTGCTCTGTAGGGATTACCAATTTTTGTATTTTAGTGGATACTTAACACATAGATTATTAAATGGCTGGACTTTGCTTAAAGCTCCCCTTCAGTTTTGTTGTATTTTGAGAATCAAGGGAACAGTCTACAGCTAGCTGTCTATTTGCTCAAGCTAATTTCCTCACCAATGAATTTAATAGCTTAAATGAGTCTGTTCCACCACGGCCATCAATCAGAGAACACAACTGCAACATGAAGAGTGTGAAGAGCCAGCAAGGGCTCTTTGTGTGTCACAGTCCTCTATACCACAACACGTCCCATGACGCTGAATCTCCCTGGTCTGATACACCACAACCTGAAGCATTGTCTTTACACCATTTGCAGGTCATAACATCTTATAGGTATCCATTCCACCTTCCACATCTCTTCCACTTGTCCCAAGGGAAAAGCCCAGAGGAGGACGCTTCACATCCCTTCCATACAATTGCAGCTGGATGAGAAGAATACGACTCCTCTCTCCTTCTTCTTATTGCCAGTAAAAAGCAGAGTTTCCCTTCCAGCTTTCAGCTCCTGCTCACCGTTCGTGGGGAGCGCAGGCTCTCCGGCACCTCGGTTCATCTGGCGAGCACTCGCTGTGCTGCTGAATGTCAGCTCACGCAGGGAGTGCTCCGGCCGCCTCTCCAGCAGCTCCCTCGCAGACAGATAGGATATTATAAGCACCACATGTGGCTCTCCGAGATGGCGGCCAAAAAGCATTGATACCTATCCTGAGGCTTGGTTCTGCATGGGCTGCAAGTGCCCCGACAGCTCTGAGCACACCAGGAACCTGCTGCCACCATCACTTCCCAGCTCCTGCCCAGGCAGCCACGGCCATTAGCCTGCAAAACTCTGCCCGGAGTCTCTGGGCACCTCATCAGAAAGCATTATAGATGTGTAGCCTCACAGACACATGACTACTATAGCTCACCCATGTCCAATTCATTCCTAGGGAGGAATTGTTCAAAGCTGGAATCCACTGGAACAAGACAGGTCGAGCCCTGTAACCCTTAGGAGACCACTTCAAACTCTCTCTCCAAATGAAGCCTGCCATGCACAGGCTCTACCAGGAAAGCAGTCTGGATGCACAGTCGCAGCAAACTTCTCCATGTCTACTGAGTCCTACTGACTCCAAAAGAAAGAACATTCCCTCCATGAGAAGGTAGGTGCTAGCTGAAAAAATGCAGATGGTCCTGAGGAAATCTGGGAAAATGAGGGACAAGATCACATTGGAAAAGGCCACTCATACCATTTGTCAAATTTTCCTTAAACCATTTAAGCAAAACAGTAAGCAAACCATGCCAGTAACATAAAGCAACAGTACTCCAATCAAGCTCCGAAAGCTACACCCAGAGGACTCTGTATGCTATTGAGTAACAAGTAGTCAACTTTTGTCACCATGTAGATAAGGAAAGGAAGCAGATGCAAAGAATCCTATCATACCATTCACAAGCTTCTCCAAAATATGGGATGTCAGAAAGCCCAGAGAGACATGATTATCGCTTAGAAGGCCCACGGTCAACCATTTTATCCTTTCAATATGGTACTTGGGAGTGATACATCCATTGAAACCACAACCAGATATAAACAGTCCTAGATGCAGAAGAATCCATGATCTTTCCAAGTTAACAGGTAGTACTTATCATAGCATCATAGAATCATTAAGGTTGGAAGAGACCTCCAGGATCATCTAGTCCAACCGTCCCCTACCACCTATGACCCACTAAACCATGTCCCTAAAGTACCACATCCAACCTTTCTTTAAACACCTCCAGGGGCGGTGACTCCCTCCCCTCCCTGGGCAACCCATTCCAACGCCCGACCCCCTTTTCCGAGAAGAAATTTCTCCTAATCTCCAACCTGAACCTCCCCTGGCGCAACTTGCAGCCCTTCCCTCTTGTCCTTGTTGTTTAACCATCTTGCAACAGCACAGCACGGCCCGAACATGCTCCTCTGAGCAAGCAGGTCTTCAGCTACCAAAAAAGGGCTCCTGATGTCTGCAGCTCCCCGTAGGGAAGGAGTCCTTTAGATGCTTTACAGAAAGATGTGCTAATCTGTACCTCAGGCAAATGAAGCACTAAATAGAAATGCCAGATTAAAAGCTACAAGTAATTCTCATGATAAGTTGTGAAAACAGTTAAAAGCAAAAGCACTGTAATAAATTGATCCCAGGATTTCCTAATCCTGCAGCCCTGACCGTAAGGATTTGCTTTGGTGCTGGTGTCCCCGTGTCCATCACACAGCGGTTCCCTTTCGTGGAGGTGAGATGCTCAGCTACAGGACCACACAGGCTTTGCCGGCAAATGCTCATTATGGCTTTAACACCTTGTGCTTGCAAAACATCACCCCGAGAAGGAGATGGGGCAGGTAACTCCATCTCGCTGTTGCTCACGCCATGGTGAAGGTGGCCTGAGCAGGGATCTCCTCCTCGCTCCGCCATCTCATCTTGGTTCAGACAAACTGCCGCGCAATGCAGGGGCGGCAGGCAAGGAGGAACGACACGGTAGGCTAGAGATGGACAAACTAGTTTTATCAGCAGTACTTAACAGGTACACACACACACATGCTCTTGAAGGGAATAGAAGCACTGATCTTCAAAATTTCTTAAAATTGCATTCTGGCAGTTAGTTTCTAGCCCAAAAGCACCCCTTGAAAAACTGAGTGAAACTCTGAGAAACTGCCTGCTTTGCTCATATTCCCTCTTCTGGATAAAAGCATGGCCTTTTAATTTAAATGTTGCCACCTGTCATCCTTAGCCTTTTTTTTTGTGTGTGTGCGTGTCTGTGGTCTCCACTCTTAATTCCCATTTAAAATTCAATTTAAATGCCCAGGATGAAGCCGGATCCCACAGTACGAATTCGGGATGTTCAGCAGAACAGTCCTAGGAGTTGCCAAAGCAGCGAATAGCCTCAGCTAGTTGCATAACTTAATTATGGTTTATCAGATAAAATGCCACCTTCGTACAAGAGACCCCAAATAACATGCTTTCCCTGAAATATCCGGAGTCTGATTCATCTGTTTTACTCCTGCCTTCTGCTGGCTTAGCATCACCGGCAACAGCAGCAGCGTTACACCGACACGAAGCTGAAATAAATCCACGGAGAGACAGACACACCGCAAACACACAGAAATTAATGTGCTTTTCACTGCTGCTCGTGTACAAACACACAGGGAAAAAAAAAATAAGAAATTTTTTCTTTTCTTCCTCGCTTTTTGCAAGTTCCTGGCTATCATTCTGAAATGTAGATATTCCCATCATGCCTCGGTGTTTTTCAGCCCCATGATGCCCTCACTTTTGATTGTGTAGATGAAGTTGAAGTGCACAGGGTATTTACTGATCCAGTTATCTTGTTCTGTGACAGGCAGAATCAATCAATCAAGGGGCCAGCTTTATGCTTACGTATTCCAGGCACATCTCCGCACTTCAGGATACGAGATCACAGTGTTATCCAGCCAAATTTGATCAACAAATGCAGTTCCCCTGTGCCACAGCAATCTCAGATGAAGATGTTATTATGTGGAACTGAGCAAAGTGATAAAGACAGTACAGAAAAGGGAGGAAAAGTCCAGCTGGACCTTTCTGACAGCCTCTATATACTACAGCTGCAGCATCCCTTTTTCCGAGGCTAACAGAAATAGCGCATTCCTGTGTAGCTGTTGCAAAATGCTTTCTGGCCACCCTGTATCTGTTGGTACTTAATGAAAGAAACATTATGCCGTGGAGTTTACTAACATATTCTTAAATGTTGGACAACAGATTACAGCCCTTGCCACTGTATTTATGGAGATTTTTGTAATACAGGATCACGTACTGTATTTTTCATCACTCTGATGTGAATGAGCTTATCGAAACCTGAAAGTCTAAAAATTTATTTTAAAATCACAGCTGGCATAAGCAACCTTTATGTATTTCTATTTTTTGTTGAAATCCCAGCTACAAAAAGATGCACGTGAACGCGTCAATGTTTAAGTCTGTCTCAAGGAGAGTTGACGCCACGCTTTTATTTTGCCAATAGCTTTTCACTTTGCCATTGCCCTACAGTTATTTTACATTATTTAATCCAAAATACCATCTTTTTGATTCTACCTTTCTTTGCATTTTAAATCTTTAATGGCAGCCTTTGGCAGTCCATGGGCACAATTATTAGATATCTGCAGAGAGAAATTGAAAAATTAATCATACTTTCCATTTTATATTTCTGTACTACACATAAAAATTATCTGGTCTTAAAGCTGCATTCTGTGGTGTTTCGATATTCTCTCCTCGACATGGTAAATAATGTGCAAGAATCGGTGTATCTTCCACTCAAATCTCTCCAGCTAAGCAGTTATATGGGGAATGCAGTGTTCTCTTTTCAAGTGCAAAATTTATTCAGATCATTTTTCAATTAAAAGGCATCTGCTGCTACTTCTTCTGTTATGGACTGCCTAAAAAATCAGGGTAAGAAGTACCCTAGACTAATCATATTGATGATACTGAAGTTGTTTATTACCCTTTTATGGGCTTGGGTACTTAAATTACAGTTTTTCACAACTGTATGCAAAATGTGTAACCTAATCTTTATGCAGTTTATTATAGAAACTGATACATGCATTAATCTGACCTTTGTCTAAATAGACCCCTAACCACAGGGAAAAAAAATCCAAAGGCACCTATCAGCGTGTGAGCAGTATCAAAAACTGCTAAATCTATTAACTTTGTTTTCCTTTCACTATTATTAAACTGGAAAGCAAAATCCAACTGGAAAATCGTGCCATTTGGGTTCCCTTGTCATCATGTAATAAGTATGAGAAATATATGTGCAATAGCCAAATGGCCAATAGACAAAACACCCACTCCAAGTGACGTACTGTTTTCCATACCACTCAGACAAAATCAAAACAACAGAGCTGTTGCAAACAAAAACAAAATAACATTTCCCATAAGCATTCCAGACAGAGAAAATTTACAGGAAAAGAAAGCTGGGAAAAGACCCAGAGCGAAGCGAGTGTTTGTACCTCCAGCCATAAAACCCACTTCTGCAGAGCTGGTAAACAACAGTTTAACATTAAAAACACATAAAGGCTAACAATTGATGAATTGTCAAACTTTGGAGTGAAAGATTTACGTCAGACGGGAGGGCTGTGTTGCACTGCCCGCTGGCTTTGGCGGCGGGGAGGTTCAGCCCGGGTGCAGGCAGGGCACAGGCAGCGCTGTCCATCCCTCCTGCCCCCCGTGCAAAGGCAGATGCAGCCAAGGAACACGTTTCATTCAGAAAAGTGCAAGATCTGAGCCGGCATGGGGAAAAGCACCAGCGATAAAGCAAGGAGGGGAAAGTAAACAATCAACCTGGCTTCAGAGCAGTATGCTCTGCAGAGACTGTAA
>VWZZ01007698.1:230607-241933 GCA_013399095.1 Psophia crepitans | reverse complement strand
TTTTTTTTTTTTTTTTTTAAGTCCTCCCAACTCTGCGCAGCCTGGCGGAATAACAACTTTAAAAAGTGAAGATGTCGCTTTTTTATAGCTGACTCACATTTACGTAACTTTGTTAATGCATCTGCTCCCTGGAAGTTACAGGATCTGTGTTTAGCTGCGATACCTGCCCATAAATCGTGGCAGCGCGGCGAATATCAACAGCTGCATTTTACTATTTCAGCCCGTCAGTTTACAGTGTCTCCATCACAGCGAATTCCTGTCAGCTGCACTCTCGCTAACACAATTCCTATGTTTTGCCTGGCAGTAAATGGACGCTCCTGCCCCAGCATCATCTAAACAACTCTGTTAACATTTGCCCCCGAGCGTCTCTCTCTTTGTCCAGTCCCTGTCTTCTAACAGATGTCATCCAAGTCTAATCAAGCATAAAATGGTCATAAATATTTCTTTCTGGTAGATTTCACATTCGCATTTCATGCAGGGACATGATATTTTTCTGCTACCTCCAGGGAGTACCTAATGCAAAAACCAGTTACTTACATTCAAGGCTCATGTTCCTTCAGTAAAATGCAGCACATGTTCTCAGTTCAAAGACATAAAAAGGCACAAGACTTTATCTTCTTTTGTTTAACTGCACCTTTTTTTTTTTTTCTTTTAAATAACGTGTGCCACAGCTTCCATCTAGGTATGACATTGTCCCTTGCTTAACAGGAAAACACACGACGCCGAATTTTGACCCTACCACTCTCTCAGGCACGAGCATTTTTGAATTCCGTACTCCCGTACCTTAATTGTTGCACAGAAGATAGTTGTGGGTTTTGTTCTTGGCTTTTTCTTTTCCCCCCTCAGCTATTTCATTTAACAAGCTATTTAAAGACTTCACAAGATTAGAAAGGCACTTTTCTATTTTGGTTCATTTCATGCAAAATTTTGCAACCCACCTCATCATATTTTATTAAAACAGTTAAACGATTCTAGGATACAAATTTAAGGTTCATGCCTATTTAACAGTTGACAATCATGAGATAGAAGCGATTTCCAGCACCTAAACTTCGACAATTTGGGGAAAACTATTCAAGCTAAAATTAATTCTTAATGTTAGAGTCATCAGAGAAATTATATTTATCCTTGGTAAACTTGGTAAATAAGATGTCAGACTGGAAAATCAAACTAACCCTGGATTATTCACAAAGCCATATGTCTTATTATTTTTTCCCCTGTTATGTTTGTCAAAGCAGAAATATGACATCGCTATTTAAAGTGAACCACACAACACTTAAGGATAGAGATCACAACAGCGAAGCTGTTTTTCCTCCTCCTTCTCCACTGAGCCTAATATTTGATTACTGTTAGTCAAATCAAGCTTTCAGGCAAATAATCTCCATTTTTTAAGTTAATGAGATGTGGTCATGTCGACAACAGCTTGCAGAAACTTTTAATTCCAATTCCTGCAGGCTGTGCTGGCCTCTTTTACAGCAACCACTGTATGAATGAGTCAAATTTGCCAAAATGGCTTATGTAGACAAGTGCACACTTTAAAGAGGCACTAATTAAAAATACCCACTGGTATCATAATTTAAATACCATGAAAATAAACTGTAAAAGTAGCTCAGCTACAATCTCACGGCTTTCCTTAGAGCTCGTTTACTTTAACTAGATGATGTTTTACTGCAGATGTATTCCTAGCTAAAAACAATTTTTCGTCTTGGAGGAATTCAAGATTTTGATATAATTAAACAATTTATGTTAATATTTGTTTCACATAAGCTATTAAGCAAGCCCCTCAGAACAAGTGCTAATTGAGAAAGATGCAAAGAAGTAGAGTGCTGAAGTAAGCAGCAAATTTATACTGTTGATTTACTGCTCTATCTGCAACTTCCCCCCTCATTACGGCTCTCTTTCTCCCTCTCCTTCCCTGCTATAAGGCTCCCAGCTGTACTGAATCCCACTAAAACACGTTCCTTGGATGCTATTATCTACTGCTTGCCTTAAAAAAGGAAGAGGAGGAAAAGGGAGAAAGAGACGCGGAGCTTGGTATTATTCTCGATGCACTTTCCTGGCCACAACTTCTCCAAAATCCCTTTTGTCTTTCTGATTTTTTGGCAAGGAACGCAAGCGGCACAACGGTAGTGTAACAAAAGCAGACGTGAGGCCAGAAATATCATATAAAAAAAAAAAAATTGGGGCTGAGAGGGTTAAACCTATTTAAGGGGTTAAATATGCAATTACCACTGACTAAAACCAGAGAGACATATAGATAAATAGAAGAAATGAAGTCCCCAGGTTCCATTCAGAAGCCTTCATCACATTACTACCAGACAGAAAACTCTTTAAGTACCATTTTCAGATGTTAAATCATTGTTCGTGCAGCACATATTCTCACTATTCCTGGGGGAACAATATCTGAAGACAGCGTGCTAACAAATGCAATCCAGTAAACAGGCATTTTTCCTCTTGTTGTTAGTACCTTTGTGTTCCAGCTCCCAGCTCTGTCATCCATGCCTTCTCTCTGCTTTGAAGTTAAAGTACTGAATGAGCGTTGTCATCTATTATCCAGAGTGTGCATGTAGATTATAAATAAGAAATAAAAGTGACTTTCAGTACACTGCTTTTGCATTAGCAAGTTGCCTTCTCTGTTACCTCCTCCGTCCTTCATACTTTGCTACCAACAATACATTAAAAACCTGACTTTAAGTGTTTCTGGTAGAATGCTATAAAATACGTACACAGCGGAGAAAAAAGTTTTATTGAAATAAACAAGTCCAGCAGTTTAAGCAGGCTCATGAGTTCAGCTTCAATCATCTGTTTAACCCTGATCTGCAGATGTCCTTCAGGCCCCCCGACGCACTAATTGCATCCCCGGCTTCTTTCGCATGCACGCTCCTGAAAACACAGAGCTATTAATTACACCGAAGTTTATTTACAGAAAGAGTCCTTTTCTACTATTGATCAATTATTTGTTAATATTTCCTGGTGTAACGATCTCATCACATTTTTCATTTTAAGGCCCTGAATAAACGCGTCTTGCACGAGTAACAGCGCTGACCTATTTCAACTGCATCTGCTTGTACCTGGTCAGAAAACTCCTCCCCACGAACACAACTACGTTAGAGACTTAGAAATGTTTCTCCCATTGCTTCCTGTAAAAAAAGAGGTGAGGAAAGTCAGTCTGCACTTTCGGTGGCCAGACCCCTCCATCTTCCCTCTGCCTTCAGCTGGCTTGAGCGAGGGCTGCAGCTACGGAACTTCTGTAGTTAAACTGCAGGGACAGTTTAATTTGGGAATGGAGATTACTGAGGTCTGGTGTCTTAATCCACACACGCTGCCTAAATTATGGCAGTTTAGGAAGAAGAAAGGTGTTTGAAGCCCTGAGGGGTGGTGGGCACCCCTGGTACACACCAGGGAGGTCATGGAGAGTTTTGCGCTGGCCATGCTGCAGTGGGGAGTCCCCTGGGCCACCTCTGGGCAGGGGCAGAGCGGACTTGGGTCTCACACACCAACTGCCCAAATGTGCCTCTGAAAAAAAAAACCAACCCAAAACAAAAAAGCCTCACAAAAGCAAACAGACAAATGAAAACCCATGATCTGGGGAAATCCGAGCAGAGCCAGACCACGCTGAGCCCAAGGCGAGGACTGCACGATGACCTGGAAGTCACAGGAAGCCAGCTTCGGGAACAGTAAGCACAAGCCTGGGAACAATACGCTCCTAAATAAATAATAACAGATCTTTGACACTTAATAAATTCCTCATCATTTAGTGGAGCATCCATTTTAGAAGACCAAAAGCATCCTTAGGCACCTAGCTTCCCTTCAATGCTATGTTCAGCTCAAAGTCTTGGCAGACATTAACTCTTGCATGACATCCGTGTTGTTTCAAGACGATGGGAATGCAGAGACCTGAAAACCAAAGCTCATCCGGACAGGGAGTGGAAAACGCTAGACAGGACGCACGGCGCAGGGGCTGGCAGTGCCCCGACTGCTGCCTGCGGAATTATGGTATCAGCCAAGATTTCCTGAAAATACAACCCCAACGTGCAGCTCCCTGCCTCCGCAGACGGCAGCAGCTTTTGGGGCAGAAGGGAAACCCCTTGGCTCTTCTGGCTGGGTAGCAAAATTGGCGGTACATCTGCGGCTGGTCAGGTAAGGAATCTGCAGGGCAGGCAGAGGGGAGCTCTCCTTCCCTTCCTCCCTCCAGGTGTCCTGGATCTTTCTTCCTTTCATCCTTTTGGATAAACAATAATGATATAAGGAGGTTCAAGCACAGTCCAGTGATTTTCACTCGGACATATGGGAGCCAGTCCTTTCATAAAATGCTTTTGATAAACGCATTCAAGTCCCTGTAAAGACTGGGGCAATCTAGTGATGATTTCCAAGGTTGTCCCTTACTGCCTGTCCATAACATGGCAAAGAAAAAAAAAATCAGATAAAAACAGAATAGAAGAAGAGAGACATATCCCTTCCTTCCCTCTCCCAGGGTAAGATGAAAATGTGATTGTGCTGAACAATCTTTCATTAGCAGGCAGCACATCTGCAGGCAGCTCAAACAGCCTGGAGAACCCCCATTCTCCCTTTCCTCAAGTGAGGTAGCAGTGGATGGTGCAATCTCTGGATGCACGAGGAGTATCAGCAACCCCATGGGAGCGTGAAGGGCACGCCGCTGACCCCTCCATCGGTGCCAGCCCGGGGCGCACCCAGGCACGGGAGCCCTCCTGCTCTGGGAAAGCACCAAGTGCAGAGTCTGGCATCATCTTAACCTGGGGGAAAGGGCAGCCCTTAGCATTCAGGTCCTTAACGTTCCCGTGGAAGACAGACTCAGGCATGCAAACGAGACGCGACAGCAACACAATCACCACCTCAGCCGGCTGCATGGGGTGCATCACTGGTAGAAATACAGCAAGTACCAAATCAGATGCTTGGAGCACATATCCAAACAAACGCCTACACAGTGTATTCCCAACGTGTCTGAGTACTTTCACCAGCACAGCCCTGGGATTCATTTTGTCCCGTGTGTCTCTGGCCTTAAGGGACCTCAGTGGCATCACCAGCCGGCGCTCAGCCCTTCTTCTGCTGATCTCAAATAGAGAGATTTCAAGGGGCTAGAGAGGGAAAAAAAAAAAAGTCATTCCTCTCCAAGAAAGATGATCAATCCTTCAACTGGTAGCTGCTGTGTCACTAAAAAAAGTGGTGTCACCTTACAGGACAACGTGCCAGAGATTTCCTGGAAAGCTGCAGTGGCTTTGTTCAGGCACCCCGGTCCTGTTGGCTGGAGGCCTGTCCCTCCTGGAGGTCTGTCCCTGCCCACCACGCAGCAGAACACAAAGGGGCAGTTTTTTCTCCGGTAGGGGCCAGTTTTCCATCCACCTCCGGTCCCTGGGACTGAACAAAGTGAGCCCCAGTCCAGCTCCCTCACTCGCCAAGTTTGTATCTCGCCCAAGATTACTAACAAGTAAATACTCCCGGGATTGACGAGTTCGTTTAACAATAGCTGTATCTCCCCGGCATGAGGGGATCAGCTCCTAAAGGCAAGATCAGAGAAGGTGAAAAGCTGGTCTTAGGAAACATGAGATCAGGTACGAAAGGGATTCTTTGCTGTCAAAGCATAATATGTCAGCTTGTGATAAACCTGAATTGCTTCATATACCAAGGATCACTAGACATTAGCTGCTTTTTATATGGCAATATGGTGCAGGGGTTTCAGACAGAATATTATTTTATGTTGATCGTGATAAAACTCTCTGCAGCTTTGATAAAGCCTGCATACAGGCTTTTCATTCAAACTAATGAGTGATACTGGCTGTTGGATGCCAAGACACGCTCTTGATGCTTTCCAATGGTTCAACTCGTAACTAGGAATCAATTCAGCCTGGATAAGCAAGAGTGTTACTCATCTAAGGGGTTTTGAACGATGATCCCGTTCCCCGTGTTTTCCCTAGGTACATCTGAAAAGGTACGGTGACAAAGGGAGCGCCACATGTTGGCAAAGTACATTTCTTACCAGAGGGATCTCCTGGGTTCAGCCTGCTCTGAACGAACAGTTGGCTCACACTGTAATCAGCCATCAAACAGCTCAGACCCTATGGGCTATTCACTTAGCGCAGGCCTTTTGCTGCTCTGTTTTCCAACATCTGTTTCAATGCTTGTCATCTCCCTGCTTTAAACAAATGTACTGCAGATGTCTTGTCTTGTGGACGACAGAGACTTGGCAAAGAGGGGAACAGTGGCCTCCAAACGACAGAGGCACAGCTATGGCAGTTATTACTGGGGGGTTCTGGATGGAGTCCGTGGATTAAACATGGAATGAGATTGTACACTCACACCCCCACCCCACGTCCCCCTTTAAACCTTCTGTTTTGTCCTTCAGATTTTAGAGACCGACGAAGGACAGGGATCAGGATGCAGACTGAGATGCAGCCTGCTCAGAAACCTGTGGCCTGAGTCTTCTCAAAAGTTTTATCACTGACGTATGTAATTAAACGGGAAGACACTCACTTGCTCATCTTTTGCTCCAAGGACAATCTGATACAAGACTGGAGATGGAGGGACATGATGTGTGGTAAAGATAGCAGCTTCTGAGACCAGATTCTGGCCTGAAAACAATAGGAAAGAGACTTCCTCAGGCTAAGGCTGTGCTTCTGGAAGAACCAATAGATGAAATGGGATACACAAGAGGAAACAGGGACGAGTTACTGCAAGGGGTCTCCAGGCGCATCCCTCCTAGGTTGTTCTTTTTATGCAAACCCACTTTGAGCTTTCACCAGGAAAGCCAGTTAACTGAGATTTGGCATGTTGCATATTTTGCGAGCCCTACTTTTGCCCCTGTCAATGCACCTTATCTATAGCTATTTGAGGTTTGGCTGGGACGAGTTACAAAGTTCATAAGGTTCTGACAATCTCACTTTTCATTAGCTTGGTTAATTGGTGCAATGGTTGTAAAGAGGCTGGAACGAACCAGGTGCCAGCTGGTTGCTCTTCCCGCTGCTCTGTCCTGCCCAGTGAAGACGACATGGGTATGTCTACGCTGCTTTGAACGTCAAGTGCAGATGACATGTCAGTCCAAGATGCAGGTCATTTTTTAAAATCGAAGGGAAAACATGTATCCATTGGTAGGTCTTTGAGCAGAGGAAAAACAGGAGAAGTCCTGTATTTTGACTGTAAAGGTCTGTGATAGTATCTCAAAGCACATCTTAATAATCAAGTTAGGAAAACATAATCTTAACAAAATTACTGTACAGTGTAATGTGTCTGTATCCATGGGTCAGACTGGATGGGTCAGACACTCAGAATGGAATAAGACAGAAAATGTGCTGAAGAAGTTAATCTTTTTTAAGAACAAGACAGATGAAGGAACAGACAACTCAGAAAATCTGGGGATGACACTACATTGGGAGGGACTGCAAAGATGTTGGAGGAGGAAGTGGAGAAATTGTCCAGAAAAATGGGATGGCATTTTTTATGGATAAATTATAAGATGCTACAATTCAGCTGGAATACCCAAACTTTGTAAATACAGAGAGGAAGACAACTGACTATGCAGCACTTCTTTGGATGGAAAAAAAAGCCCAAGGATTACAGCGGATCACAAGTTGAATATGAGTCAACAGGGTCATGCTGTTGCAAAAACTGAGATGCACCACCGTCAGATACATGAAGAGAAGCATTGCCAGCAAGTTATACACTGGGAAATTCATTGTCGTCACTTGCTCCAGCAGGACTTCAGCTGGAGGATCGTGTCGTTGGAGCACTGCAATTCAAGATGAACATGGACTGATGGGAGATACTCCAGAGGACAGTGACCAGGCTGACCGCAGCTCTGGACGATAGGATATACAAGGACAGAGCAAAGATTGCTGAAGTTCTGAGAAGATGGAAGGTACAGACATGGGAACGGCATTCAGACATGAAAAAGGATGCTGCAAAGAGAAAGGAGACAATCTGCTCTAAGCTCTGTTACAGGCACAAGAGGGAAGAGGGTTTACCTGCAGGATAAGCATTGTGGTCAGGCACTGGGAAGAAGCTTCCTAACTGACAGTTAAGCACTGGAAGACCCTGCCCAGGCAGGAGTGAAACCTCCATCGATAGACTGGTGAGACAGGTACCAGGCAGACTCAGGACCGTCAAAGGCACTCTCTATTCCTGACTTTGGTCTGCATGGGAAGACTGGGAAAAAAAAGTCTGTTCTTCCAAAATCTACGGAGAAAAAACCTGCTTAAAACTAGAGAGGAGTTCACAGAAAACCTGGGCTGGTGGGCTGCCCTCTTCTGTGTGTGGCTGCAGCGCCCAGCGAGACCATCAGCCAGGACTAGAGAAGTTACTACCGCAGGCTCTTGGTGACCTTGGAAGGATCCCCAAATGTGAACATGGTACATGCTTCCCTGCCCCCAGGGAAAGGCACATGGTTTTGCTTGCAGTTTATGAATTTTTGACGTACAGTCCCTATGACACAGCCTTGGAAGACCATCTCTTTTATTTATTATGCCTAGCAATTGTCCTTGTAACCAATTAGGGAAAAAAGCAGGTGGTCAACAGAAACTCTGCAAAATAAAACCCCTCAGCAAAGCAAACACCATACCCTTTGGAGCAAAAAAACCCCAAACTGTAAACAGAGCTAATCACTGCTAAACCCTTATAATCCAGTCCTTGCTTAAGTTAAGAGACTGGAACCAAGAGCAAAACACTTCAAAAAAGCATTAATCAGAGAAATTGGTGAATCATTTCTCAAGGAAAAGAAGGAGTCAGAACTATTTTAAACTCCAAAAGCTCCTCGTGTTGTGAAAAGGAGCTCAAACCCACCCTGTCAGACTGGACTAAGGGACAAGGGGTCCCATGCTGCCTGCTGGGACGACTGCCCCGGGGACTGGGAGAAAGGCTGTCATCATGGGCTTCACCCCGGCAGTCGTAAAGGAAAACTTGTGGAACAGAAAACAGCCTGCTTGTAGCTCCTCTATAAAACATCTACAGTTACCAGCATTCCCTGTACCTTGTTGAGCATTACGTTCAATAATATTAATAGGCTCATATTTACCATATCTTAAAAGCTAACAATCCCATTGCCAGCGCTAATTAAAAAGACAAGAAGCTGAAAAGCAGCAGTGGATTATTTCTTCAATATGGATTCATGCCTAGATTTAATAAAACCTGCTTTAGTGTTATAACCTTACATTTGTTTCAAGAACACTATAAAAGATAACTCTGCTTTTTGTTGTTTATTGACTTGGAGGGTTTTTCTTTCGGATCTGTAATACAGCATTACAGCTATGGGAAGAGGACGAAGTAGACTATTTTCTCTGAGCAAAACTACACTTCTGTTACCCAAACACTATGTCTGGGATGATGGCTGTGAAGAAACCAGCATACCTGTTCAGAGAGAACTATGACTACATGAACAGACAGTAAAACACAGGATTAAGGAGGTTTATCTGTACGAACCCTCCCTGTGACCTTAGAGAAAGCACTTCACCTACAGCCACAAGTGAGTGCCACAGCCAGCTTTTCCAGGCAACAGACCACACGGTTCCTCCAGCCGTGGAACATCCCTGCCACAAAACCGGAGCTCCCATGCATGCACACTCAGAAGGTCTGATGCCTTCACCCACGCCGACCTGCCCTGCATGTACATGCCGACCTACCACATACAAATACTGCACTTAACCTACAGCAGAGGATAAAATTAATAATGACAGTCAGAGCAGTGCCTTCATCAGCCTCTTCATCAAAAATGTTATAGACTTTCCAACAAGATCCACAACAGTTGCGTTCCATGCAGACTTGTCCGTCTTCCTCCAAGTTAGAAGAAGAGGATTGACATAGTATAGGAGGGGGTACATAATGCAATACAACAAAACAAAGACGAGCTACAGCCACTCTCCCAAAACCAGAGCTTTTCCTAGGTGAGCTCATCTTCAGATCAAGTTTCGCATTTAAGCAGAGGCCAGAAAAAGTCTCCTGAAGACTGCTGAGACTGGACTTTGAGGATCCGAGTTCTGCAAATGCTTTGCATAGGGAGAATTATATCCCATTTTATTTCTAGTTTTTCCTGCAAGATGCTGGGCCCACAACTTCATAACAAGTTCCATTTCTCCCTCCCCGTGCGCCTGTCTGACCTTTCTCCTTCAGTGAATCACTTAATTATGTGGAAATAAAAATACGAAATGATGATGCCTTAAGAACACAAATGCCTGAGCTTCAGATGTGAGAGAGCAGCCAAAACCCCCAAAGTTGTGGGTCTGCTGCTGATTACGGACACCGGAAGGTACTAGGGAAGATCCACACTCTGCCCACACAGCCCTCATGAACAGCTGGGGACCCTACCCCTATTTTAGCACGTATCTCACTGATTACTGGAAAAAAGAGAAAAAAGCATGAATGTCAGACAGTCAGTGGTCTTACAACATTTCTCTAGTACTGCAGTTCTTTCCTGGCAGAGGTTCTTTGGTATCAGTGATAATAACAAGGAAAATTTAAGGAAAACTTGATTTGAGCACGTCAACAGCAACCACATTCCTTTAGCCTGTGATCACTCTAATTCAAATAGACAAGATTTTTTTCCCCTCCCTCCTTTCCTGCACTTAATTTCCAGGTAAAGTTTGTTAAAGCCTAAAATCCCACCTGAACTTTGGCAAGACTTTTTCAAAAAAAAAAAAATTAAAAAAAAAGACCCATACACAAATATTTGGCTAAGTGACCCATAGCAAATTGCGTAATGCCAGTTAAAAGTTGTGTTTTTCAAGTATCAGCCCCAGAGGTTTTATCTGAAATAAAATCCTGATTACTTCAGATACTGGAGGCAAACTGTGACCTCGCTCTGCATCTCCAAATTTGAAACATTTGTGTCATGCCCCTCAATAATGATGCCTCTTGCTAGAAAAGAATAAAAATCCTTTCAAAAACCTGCTTATTTCATTTAATGAGGTAAGAAGGTCCCAAACATACATATAAATATTAGTTCAGCCTTGAAGCTTGATCAAAAGTGATCATGCAAAATCAGAAATACGGTGCTCTATCAAGCAAAAACGCCCCATCTCCAGGCATGCAACCACCCCCTGCATGCCCAGCAATGTTTCTGTCTGCAGCAATCCCAGCCCTCAATCCTTGCGGTCATCAAATGCGAATCAGGAGTGGGTCAGCATACAGGACACAAGGAACAATATCCGTTTCTCGCATCCTCCTCCTCGGTTTGCCCAGGAACACACAGTTTTGCAATACGTTGCTGGATAGATTAAATAGCCGAACTCTCTCCAACCTTCACTTTATCAGCCTTATTTTCAGTAGCCAAGGCAAAAAAAAAAGGGGGGGAAAAAGGAAAAAAAAAAAGGGAAAAAAAAAGAAAAAA
>VWZZ01007698.1:204572-230536 GCA_013399095.1 Psophia crepitans | reverse complement strand
AAAAAAGGAAAAAGAAAAAAAAGAAAAAAGGAGAAAAAGGGGAAAAAAAAAAAGGAAAAGAGACCCCCCTCCTCTTAAAAGAAAAAGAAGAAATATGATTAAAAATAAATTGAAAAGCCCAACTTGTAATAAAGCTGGCACTTGCCCCAGGCTTCAGAAATGTCTGAGACACGACACTGACTTCACAGAAGCTCTACAGACACAATATACGTCTTTTATAGGGCAAAAAAGAGATATATTTGCAGGACGTAAAACAGGTTGCAAATACAGTTTATGTTTTGAAAGCGCAGGGAGCACAGCTAACAAAATACAGAATGCAGCAACAAAACAAGCAACACTCATCCTACAAAACTGTCATTATATAAAGTCACTGTTTACACTAAGCCTCCAGAAACTACCTTCTGTTAATTTTTTTAATTAATGGGGTGCTATACAGTTAGATAAACTCATGAAGAGTATATTCATGACTTCTGCATTTTTACTCCACATCCCAATCGTTCTTTACAACATTATTATTATAAGTTACAACAGTACTGTTGACATTCTTCTCACTTGCTGCGATACCCAGTGGAGCTCCACAGGAAACCATGGCATCTGATTTTGCTCTCATTTAAATGTATTTAAGTCAGACCAAACTCCACTGAAATCAACAGCCACGCTAGTGAAAAAAATCACTGCAACTCTGCTGCTGCTCCTAAGGCACTGCCAAACAATCTCCTTACGGGCAGCGTGTTCCCAAATAAAGTTTAAATACTTCTAAAATATCAGCAATCCATGCAACTTCTTATTAGTGTGAAATTACTTAAGCCTTAATTCAGCAAGGTACTTAAGCACATTCCTAATTTTACAGGCATGAGATGTACCAGTGACCTTAATAAGACTAGTCACGCACTTACGTTTAAGCACACGCTTAAGCATCTTGCAACATTAAAAGCCACCATGAGGAACAGTTCCACGTGAATTAAAGACTGCTTTACACCTTCACAGGAGCAATACTGTTTTAAGTCTGCTATATTTGGTTGCACCACGTGTTAGATAACCCTTAAAGTAGGACGATCAGTGGAGGAGGAATAGTCTCTAATAATTTGAATAACATCAATCATTTGAAATAAACTTCTGATTTATATCTGATGCCTACGGAACGTCTTTTGCAGCGTACACACGTGCTGGATAATAGCTTTAAAGCATTCCTCTGCGGACTTTCCCTAAACAGCACTCCTGGAAGTGTAACTTTACTGCTTATGAGTAAGCATAAGCAAATATAAGGGGAGAGTGCACACCTACAAAACCAGCTGGGAACAAACATACCACTGCTGAGTTTTCACACGAGATGCAAGGCGAAAAAAACAAACCCGCAAACATATTTCAGAAGTTACATATCTTCAAAGAGCCCACATAAACCTGAACGACTAGTGCATGATCTGAATTGACCAGGAGAAGTAAAAGCAGCTATTGTTAAACAAAAAAATTTTAAAATAATACAGAAATAGACATCCATAGCCTAAAGAGGTCTTCTGGACACATAATCCAGGTGATTACGAGTCTAACGACCAAGGTTCGGCACGTACAGGCTTGTATCCGCGCACACAACTGCGGAGCTCTGGGTGCCAATGTCAAGGTGCTTTGAGGACTCAGATTTATGCGCTTATTTATCAAAGACCTTAGAAGCAAAATAAAACAAAACCAAGGCAAAGTAAAAACAATAATCTCAGCAAGTGCAACAAAGTGGTAGTTTCCCCTTACCCTTCAGCAGTTAGAGAAAATTTAAGGCTTGTTGATGTCAATAAGTAGTTGTAACAAAGACATTAGTAATAGCGAGGATAGAGAATGCTGCGTGAATGTTCTCAGCATGGTTCATTGACAAGAGATCTAAAAATTGAATTATGAAGGGGAAAAAAAAAAAATCATTGATTCTAAAATCCAGGCAAGGTAGCCAGCCTATGTTAAAACTTATTTAATTTTTCCAGCTCTGCTTCATTCCTAAGCTCTCAGAGCCACAGCTTTTCCACTGAAAAAGCAAAAGACATTTTACGCACAATTTTCCCTCTACTAGAAAGAGGTATATTGTGCCCTTCAGTGAACATAAAATTGATATTATCATCTCTTAGTTTATATCTCACTACTTAACCTTCAGATTAAAAGTTATTAGATTTGAATGACTAAAAAGACATCATGTCACCTTCCCTTCAATGTTGGGAGATCAGAGAACTTGGGGGAAAAACTCTGAACGATAAAAACACAAAGTTACCAGGAGCGTAAAGTTGTTTTTCACATTCTCTGATGAAACAGCACAAGCTCCACAAATGCAGTGATCTTTTCACCGTGTTGTAATCACCGATTATCAGTGCACTACAATACAAAATCAGACACAATCCGATAGCGTGTATGGAGTTTAATCTATACTTTCAAATGGCTCTTTCAATGGCAACAGCAGTTTAATAATTAGGCTTTATGTCTCTTCGGACAAAATGACTCAACACAGACGCTCCCTCAAAGTCTAACAAACAAATTTGGTCTAACCCAGTTATGTCAATATGAAACAAAGACTTTATCTTGATCTAGTTTAGCAGTTTTGTTCTAAAGAGATAAGTCCACACCATGATCAATGGGACCATAAAACTCCTGATGCAGTTTGTAACCTCTCCCCATGGGTTTTCAAAATAAGATGAAACTCACCAAACTATTTAAAAAAAAATTAAAATAAATTAAAAACTCAATTTATTTTAATTTACACTGTGATATATTCAGACTTCTTTTCAGTCCATTTTTTTTTTGATCTGCCCAGTTAAAGCAGCTTCTCAATAATACACCAAACCGCCCCCATTTTTTGTACATTTTCCTCATCTTTGGCCATGAACAAAATCTGAAGAAACCACACATTCCCTCTGGAGCTTGCTTCTCTCAATCTAACACTTCACATCTCGCCATTTCTCAGAACAACTCCTGCCAAAGGGCCCGACTGCGGCATCTTCACATCCATACCACAAACACCCCAACTGCAGTCAGTGAGACGGACCGGGAAGAAATCGTTGACTTGGGCACAGACATCAGAACCTAGTCCAAATTTTTTATGTCTATCAAACATTCTTTTTGTCTCCTGCAGTTGAACACAATTGTGTTTTTCATTTGTACACATTCGGTGGAACAGAAGTGTAAAAAGTACAAAACCAGATGCAAAGAAATCTATATAATGCTGTCAGTTCTTTTCAAGGAGAAACCCTTTCTTTCCTTACTTTGTGGACACGTGGCAAAACCAGTATTTATCTAAACTCTTTAGAAAGCTTGAAGTGACACTTCATAATCATAGTTCAGCTCAAAGTGAAGAAAAGAAACTTCCCTACAATTCTTTATATAAACTTCCTCCTCGTTTCCCCGTGTACCAGTTGCATTTATATCGCTATTCCAGTTTGTCATAAACAGTCACCTTGTAACCCTTTTTATCAAGCAATCTAGGCACTACCTAAAAGTACACTACACTCCACCAGACAAGCTATAGGTTTACATTATGCAAACATCCAGATTCTGCCTGTTCAGCGCAGGTTGTCAATAAATGCAAGCAATTGCAAAACAGCAATGTGTGTTTTTTTCCTTCAGAGAACACTGATACGAGCCTGCCAGTTCTGCAAAATAAACTCTTTGCAATCGCTGCGGTTAATCTGTCAACAAATTACTATTAAAGTCATACCTCCTGAAAGTTCAAAAGCATTCTGGATTAGACAAAAGATACTGAGTTTTATACTCGCGGGGCAGTACTTGAAGTTAGGGTATCAAAGTGGAGCTTGCTATTGATGTGGAGAGGTTTGTATTTCTGCCACCACGCAACACAGCGTTTGGTGTCTTGCTGCTATATATTGGAATTCAACTTTGTATTCATGCGCTTTGTTAAACTCATTTTCTTGTTTCTCTTCTAATAATGTGCAGAACACTTTCATGAATAGTCCCGAGGATAAAAATAAATCACAATAAATAATATTTATTTTATAAGCTAAAAAAAACCCCAAACTGGCTAGAACTGAAGCATCAAACCTTCTATTTGAGTAGACGTCAGAAACCACTGAAGCAACTGAAGCTGTGATCATGTACATTCAAAGGCAGTTTGTCCCCATGAGTCTTTATTTATTACTCCTTGGTAAGCAAGAGTCACCCCATCATTACATATTTTCTGTCCAAGTCTCCCTCGCCCAGCAAGACTTTCAGCTTGTGGGTCACTGACACCCATTCTGCACCTCCCAGATGTTTTCCATGGTGCCTCAGAGCCTATGGATGTTGCAGGCTCCGCCTGGTACCCCGTTCCCGGGTTTTCTGCCCTGTCCAGTGGTTCTGCATCTGTGGGCACCTTGGGAACAAGCTCCCGCGCCTCACTGTCTGTCCCCACGCCAAATGCCTCCTCCTGGTCTCCTCAAGAAGTCCGCTGGCCCAGGTGACCTTCATGCCCACACCATCTTTTACGGGCAGGTCACCAAAACCCTGCCTGCCTGTTTCACCTCATCCTGACAGTCACTTCCAACCGCTGGCACTCATGGAAGCTGCGGCAGCAGGAAGGCAACCCCACCCACCCTCAGCAGACACCAAAATATTGCAGGAAAAGGTCTTCCTTCCCTTTCAGTCTGGTTCTGGAGGTGATTTCTCCTATATTTATCTCCATTTTTATCCAACTCTTCCACAGACGTACCCTCCCTTAAGAGTCACTCATATTGCTTTGACTTTCTTTGAAAAGAATCTTACTTCATGATTACAAATATAAACATCAGCTGGAGCTACTTGGTTTAATTATACACAGCAGAACTCATCCCCGCATTTGCTACTCCCATCTTAACAGCATTTTTTAGGAGACTGCTAATGCTAAAATGATTTAGCATCACTCTCCGTTTCCTTGCATGGCAGAATCACCCTAATATGACATGGAAACTTGTCCTACAAGTCCGCCCTGCGCCCACACCAGACACCGTTCCTTCAAACGAAGGAACACGAACATCTGCGGTGCTCCGTATTTTTCCAGGATAAAATATTTACAAGTTTGTAAACCCATTAAAACTTCCTAAAAAAATCTGAGGCATTTCTGTTTCCTTTCCTCACAGCAACAAAGCTATTGCTCCTCACAAATTCATACACTTCACACTAAATGTGAACTGGCACTCGGCACGGATGCTTTACACAAGCCACTGTACGTCAAGGTTTCACCGCTCAGCCGTGCCCATCACGGGAACGCACAACCAACACAACAGCAAAGCTCAAACTACCCGCCACTGATATATATTTTTTTTTTTTTGCCAAACAAAACAAGTGCCAGGTGGCAAAAAGAAAAGATTTGAATGAAATGCTCTTAAGAAATAGCTGTTTAATTCAGAACTCATTCATTTGTATTGAAGAAGCATTTTGTAGAACGCATTCTGTTAAGTGACCTGAGAGCATATGTTGTATATGGAGAAACATCTAAACATTATGCTCCATGTTGTGTGTGTATCTGTAAATGCTTGCATTAGCTGTCTGAAAACAACGGGTTTTTCTTCTTTTCAGCATTTAAAAATATTTTCCAAACACAAAGATTGGTATTTTTATGCTAGCTCTGATTACCCTTTTGTTGTTATCAGCGTTTGGTTTTCAGTTGGGTTTTTGGGTTTTTTGGTATTTTTAATAACTGTTTCAAACTTTGCAATCAACTTGCTTTTTGAAAGATAAACTCCACGGAGAAGTTAGTCATCAAAACCAATTAACAGCAGAATGCAAACACAGAACATAAAGGTCTTTTAAGAACTTGGAGAAAAGCAAGCTCCCCGACCACGTTTATTGTGCTGGCTGAGGATAAATAAACCATAAGCTAAAATCCGAGCTGTGTGAAAGCAATCCCGAGCCTGGCAATCCTGCGTCCCGGCCCCGCGCCCACGGGGGCTGGCAGCACTCCTGTCTGTGCCCGGCACCGTTCGGGGAGGGCTGGAGAACCCGCGTAGGAATGAATCGGTGCCACTCCTTAATTGACCGAATGGGCGGCCGTTGAGTGACACAACCCATTACACGCGAGATTACGACGTTATCTAAGGCGGCATGAGCCCTCTGGATGGCTACGGAGCAGCCCGGCCACGAGGTGCCGGCAGTGCGGGGCAGTAACGGTCGGTAGGACCCGGGGAGCTGAGGCCTGAGCAATTCAGGTCTGTGGTGTGCACGTGCGCGTGTGACCCCCCCCTCCCCGTTTCTCTCTGCACAAAGCAGCATTGGAAAATTCCATGGTGCTCTTATGGAAAACGCAGTGCAATTAACTCATTTTGATACGAAGCCTTTTTAAGGCGAGACCTTTGTGTTGAACATATTTTACTGTTCCACTCCTCTTCTACTGTCCTATATTAATCAAAACTGTAACCCCTGTTGTCTTTGCACTACGAATCAGAATGTGCCCCTGGCGAAGAATGAGGGAAAAGTCAACAGGAATTAAGTTTCAGTGCAACTGTTTACTCAACTGTGGCCTGCAGTTATTGAAATTTTATCCGTGGTTTTGTGTGACTACTGCAGTAATGAATTCAGCATGGCTGTGATTTTCTCACTGATGGTATTCTCACTTCAAGTAAAAACCTGTAGGATGAAAATGATTGAAACAACCAAAGTCTATGCATTTAGTATCATCCATTTTTCTGCCTTGTTTAATTATGGCAGCTTTCTGTCTTAGGTTGGCAAACGGGGTCCCCTGCTCCTCCACAAGCCTTCGGTTCGCTTTGTTTTTGAGCGCAGGTTTTTTTTCGTCCCCACAACAACCTGCTAAAAAGATCACTGTACACTTAGGGGAGTCTTAACCAGCTGCCAATCGCTTATTTAAAAGGTTTTAAAGATGCTTATTGCATTAGAGAAAGTGCGGGTTAGGCGCAAGTGTATTCACCATGGCTCTGCTGCAGCCTTTGTTCCCAAACACGTTAACGATACGTGCCCAGCGCTTTGGTGTAAAATTTCCTCGGAGGGCTTCAAAATTTTATCAGGGAAAAGAAAAAGACAAAACATATTATGCAGATAATTTACACTGGTGAACTTGATCACTTCCCAGAAAATACACTAATTAAAACACAAAGGCAAAACGCACCACTTGGTTCCGATTCTTCTGACTTGAGGAGCACCGACACGGGATGTATTTATTTATTTATCCTGACATTTTGCCGCAGCAGATACCTCCGCAGCCTTTCTCACTAATAGAAAACATTCTGTTGATAGAGGTTGCTAGGTTATATTAAAATTTGTTGCAAAAACAAAACTTAACGTTAGTGTATTTTCCACCCAGTGACATATTTTGGAAACCAGTTATTTGTATACAGCGGTTCACCCAATCACTGCCACCAGACTCAACACATTCAGGCAATGGAAGCAAGCCCTAATCTTTGGGTATTGCCAGGGAAAGATTAAAAAAGAGCTCCGGAAAAAAAAAAAGTCCCAACGTTTCCCTTTACGTTAACGATTGCAATCCCTGTCGGACAAAAAAAAATGTACAGAATGTCATAGGCAAGTCCTAAAAGTATCCTCTGACTGGCAAATATCAAGGGTTTGGGAGGGGGGAGTTAAATGCTTCATGCTTTTTCTGGAAGTAGGAAACTCGTAATGCGTCTTACAGTACCTGCTGTTGCTGAAGATGTGCTAAATCTGCAGCCCCAATTTCAACTGAAGGTGTCTCGCCGTTTGATCTCACTTCCCGCAGGCTGCACTCTAGTAAATGGTTGCCACCGCTCGCTCCATTCTGAATGGCTGAACCGTTACTTTTTGTCTCAGTCCCAGATTCTTGCATCATGACTCAAAAACCTGAAATAATTTAGGGGAGGGAAGAGAAAAAAAAAAAAAAAAAAAGCAGCTGTTAAAACAGTTGCTGTATATAAGGAGACATGCCCTGTTTTAAATCCTGCCAAAACTGTAAACATTTGTCATTTCCCTTCATACGATTTATCTTTCATTAATGGTTCATGCTACTAGTTTATGTTTATTTATCTGTTGGTACAGCTATAATTTTAGTAAGTTAGTTCTGTTCTATATATAGTATTATTTGCTCAACATCTTTTTTCCCTTAGAGAAAAAAAAATATTTTTGAACGAACACACAGAATCCATAATTAAATTTCTCTAGTTACATCTGGATGCTTTCCTTTGAAATGGATGAGTCACTCCGCAATGTACGATGGACAACATAAAGAACTTGGTATATAATATGGAGGGGCAGGTAGGTGAAGCAGAGGATTCACTATTCAGGTTTCCATTCACGCCGTGATATTGCCAAATTAGCACCTTTAATTACTGATGGACACCATCAGTTTTTGCTTGGGGCAAACTGCTTCAACTGCTTACAGAATTAGGCTTTTTGGCAAACTTCCTGGCTGTGGATTTGGTCTGACTTTGGACGCGCTACCGCATTACGGTGGAGAGCCTCCCGCACTATTTGGCTAAACGTCATCATAGTAGCCACAGCTATTTGCAGCCAGCCCGCATGGCTCTCAACTCTCAGTAGACGTCTGTCCCTGGGGGCTTTACAATGCTGAGCTCATCAGTTGTATCAGTGGGTCACAACAAGGATGAGGATGAGGATGAGTGCCTTCTCACTTAGCCCACAGCCCCTGGGATTCACACGTGTCTGGCAGCATTTGCGCACAAGACCCCCCCAAAGCAGATATGCCACTTTTCAGCTGCAAACCGCTACCTTGGAGACACTGCAATGAGCTGTTTTGTAGGTACTTCCACCTGCAAGGCCCCAAGTTACAGGATTTAATTATTATTAACATTTCTGCCGGCCCATCCCTCCCTCCATTCGTGCTCCTCCTCTCACCCCTACGCCGGGAACACGGGGTACGGTAAGCCAAGCTGCATGCTCCACGCACAGTGCCTACTCAACGCTAACTCACCACATGGACGTGTGAGCCAAATGCCTCTGTGCAGGGCAGTTCACCTTGAAAGGAAGGTGCTTTATATTTAAAGGAAGAACCTGTTTGAATTCAGTAACTATCCTGAATCAAAAGGAAGAATAAAAATCCCTTCCCTTCCAACATAGAAAGGAAAATATCTATCAGAAAGGGCGAGAGAAAGCAATGAATTTCCACAAAAAAGTACCAAGGGAAAACCTTTCCCTGGGAACCCCACGCTCGCGCACCGTGGAGCACAAAGGCACGGTACCGGCTGCAGCCAGCAGTTCCTCCTTCCAGCGCCGGCTCCCCGGGTGTCTGCTGGCCCCAGGTGACATCCAGCGTCAGACGCCCCGCGCCACCCCCTCTGCACGTAGAGGTACGCTCCAGCCCAACACCCAACAGCCCAACGCACCAACACCAGACATCTCATTCGTTTGGTAACTTCAGACGTTCACAATCATGACCCATACAGCTGATAATTAAATTGTTGTAACTGAGAAGCAGCTGACTAACGAGGGCTTTGTCACCGCCATGCTCCGGCGTTAGCACTCCTCGCTAATTCACGTCCTCGCTAGCCGGACCCCGCTCCAATCGTGACGGGATCTATTCACGCTGACGGCCACCCAAGCACATGGACAGCGCTAGGACAGATTCAAATGTTCTGATTACGTTTAAATAAATTTCAGCTGGTCTATGGAAATTTCTTTCAATCTGTTTTGTGAAATCTTCATATTATGCAAGGGGACAAAAGGGCTTGGGGGCTCATTATAAAGCTTCTGTCAACCCCCTTGTAAAAGCTCACAGATCTAAACTATCCTACAGCCTTCCCAACACCACTGGGAAATGCTTTTGGGTCCTAACATGATCCTGCCCTGACACAGACTGAACACAGCGTGGTTTTCATTTTCGGCGCTGTAAGGAAAGCCCACGAGCATAAGGTCTAAGTAAGTGTTCACACCTAACAAGCAAGGCTGGATTACACACGGGGCAGCAACTGCTTGCTTCAGAAGAAGAGATGGGAGTGAGATTCTCCAGACAGCTCACAAGTTACTCAAAGGTGTACCATGCAATTTACACGCTACACTACTAAAACGGACACACCTCTTTTAACCAGAGATAAATCAGAAAGAACGAACTGCTGTCATTGCTTTCTGCTCCCATCCCAAATTTGGGACCAAGCCTCAACTGGAGAAAATGGAGCATCACATTAATTTACCACAGCAGAAGATCTGGACAAGGATGACCACCACGTAAAATCGACTTAGCAGGTTAAATCCAGAGACTCACGTTTTTGACTGTTTTGATGCACGATGGCAAATGGTGGATGGCACGTCACCACCACGCAGACCACGTTCAACAGAGGAAGGACACACTAAAGAACTGGTACGAGGTGCCTCCAGCAGATACCACGGTGGAAAGAGAAGCTAAAACCAACATGTCCAAGCAGTAAAGAAGGTCATTTCATTGTCCAACACTTCTGATGCAGCAAATTCACTGGAAGCAAGAACCTAGACAAACTACTAAGGAGGGCGAGAGACAGCACTGACCAAAGCTCCAGGATGCCTCTGACAGTGGCATGAAGAATCTGCACCACTGAGAAGCAGATCTATCCCTGCCTGATCACGATTTGTTAGCTTGCCCTTCTGAGCGAAATATCTCCAGGACACAAAAAATGATTCACAGCCGAACTGGTCAAGAAATTATTTATTCTCTCTAGGATTGCAAAATGCTCCTGGAAAGCAACAACAGGAGAAATTGCTACAATTTTTCCCCAACCTATAGGACTGAGAAAAAGCTGGATTATTTAAACTATTTGGTCACAAAAAGATCATAGTTCTTGAGAACATTTTCCATGACAATTTTCAGGCTCCATTTTACCTCTCAAAGTACCCCAGCCAGTTCCCACCTCAGCTGCACAGGGCTGGCCCCAGCCCCTCCGCTGGCTGTGCCCACCCTACGTATCGCACCCAGCCGAATCGGCAGCAGCTAGCAAGGAAACGGAGCTGGAAATGGAGTTTGCAAAGAGAACATCGAAAGAATGTTGGTGATGATGATGGTGATGTTTGAACTTTCAAAATAATATTTTAAAAGCAGATGTGAGCATTTTGAGCAAATTTTCTTTAAAAACACCCATTCACAGACAGTCAACTTCAGTATAACTTGAACAGCAATACAAAACGAATCCACTTTGCTAAAATATCTCCAAAAGAAAAGAGGATTTTCAAGGGCGGAAAAGATAAAACTGTTTATTTCCTCACTGTAGTCAAATGCGAGTTGACATAAATAATCACAGTTTGGTTTGATCATTAAGTGTCACGTCATGAAAATCAACCTGCAAGAGCTTTCTGCAAGAATGATTATTATTTGTCTTTTTGAGCACACCTAAATGAGCTGAGGTGATAGTACACCGAGGATGGCTGAGATAATTGTCTCTCCTCAGCACAGAGTAGCGGGCCTTACGGAAGCCTGTTAGTGAAGTCTGTCATTCAAAATTGTGAAAGAAAAATGCAAAGCGAGGTTGGCTTTAGGCAACATGATTAGGTTCTGTGGGAACTGAACTGAACCTTCAGGTCTAGTCCCATAAACGGTGATTCTGGTCTGAACACAACCCCAAGTAACCAAAATAGTGCTGAAGAAGCTGTTATGCATAACGATTTATTACAGGAAATACAGTACTCCACCAAAGCTTCCATGACATGCAAGGTACCATGTTCTGACTTAAGGTATTTCATGGCAAAAGAGCACATCCATCTCATGTGTCCTACAAAGCAGAATGATTCTCCTATCAATTCTGCAAAGGAAAATGTATTTTTTACAGCCTAAAATAGATGGGTTCTTACCAGTATCATTATCTTTTTCTTTTTTTTTTTTTTAATAAAAATTCTACGATATTTCATGATGGAAGGGATAGAGAATGACTCTTAAGCTAAAAGTGACCCAAGATGTTTGTCCCATATGAAGGGACCAAAGCTAAGCTGTAGCACGAACAACGTGTAAAAATTTATCCTGAAATCAAGGCCCACATAATAAAGAACTGTTCTTATATGACTGAACGTCAGCTTGGTTTAAAAAAATCTCACAATTGAGATCAATTTCTTAAGATTCCCATCTTAACCCACACAAAACCTTTTCTAGCTTTGATGTACAGTCAAACACAAAGCCAAAGCCAGTTTGGCTCATCTCCTTGGTGAATGTGTTATGTTCAAGGTAATGGAGTAAAATTTCAGTGGAGTGGAATCAAAGCAAGACATTGTCAATTGGAGGACAGCTAAATCACCTTCCAGATGACTTGGACAGAGGTAGGAGACAGCTAATTTCTTGAGGACATGGTCAAAACTGAGAAAACACAGGTCGGATGTGAACTTTGGCTGAATCAAAACGATCTTTCTGAGGACTCTACTGTCGGTGGTTGAATTAAAAAGACAGAACCTGAAGGAATCCTAATTTTGAAAATGTTCTGTGCTAATCCATTTAAAAAAAAAAAAAAAAAGTAGTCCATAACATCACAAAGACCAGATGCTGCAGATACACGTGTCTCAGCTCCACTGGACTATTTAGATGAGCAAGGTTAAGCATGGAGATTAGTAGGCAGGAGGTGGGCGCTGAAGTGTGCAATTTCTGCAATTCTTCTACTAGTATAGTTTCTAAAGACTAAGCAGCATTGTTTAATGTCAGCATGAGGGAGGATTTACTGACTGAAGCACCCGTCAGAATAAGGTAACGCTGCAAGTCTGAAAGAGTAAGGGACTGATACTCGATGTATTTAGATGCCTCGCCATACATGGAGGCATCTGGCGAGACATTTTTAAGACTCCTGAATAAGCACCAATCTACATCTTTAAGCATCTCATCACCTTTAAAAAACTATCCCTGGGGTCTTCTGGGCCTTAAAATCTGTGTTTTAGCACACTTCCAGACTCAGCCTGGACTACACATTCAGAACGTACCCTGCATGTTTCAAAGTTACTTCCAAAGCTGACAATTTTATTTCAGCTATTAGTACTGGGAATTGTTTACAAATATATATATATGTGCACATAAAGATCACTCAACATTTCTGTCCCCTGCAAACAGTGCTAGAGCAAAAACGTTGTCATAACATAACCCTCCTTTGTCACATCTGTGAAAGATTTTAAGCCAACAAAAAGTTCAGTCTTTATGCCAGGGCAGTTAATTAAGGTTGACCAAGTCAGGCAGAAGTAAATTAACTTGGCTGATCAATTATTTATATGAAGCAGAATAAATGCCCTTAAAGAACTTGGCCCAGCCACGAAAGGACATGTAAATTAAACACAACACAGATTTATAAAATATATTTCTACCTTTACAGACAGAAGAGTTAATAGTAAAATCAGTGCTACGTAAGTGATCAAATGACCAGATCCAGTCCTAAGTTCTCCAGCAGACATACTAAACCATGCATGTACGGATAGGAGTAAATATTTTACCTATATGTTGCAAGCAGTTCCCCAAAGCAAGCTTAGGACTAACTTTAGAGAACTTCTCTGTGTAATTGTAAAAACACCCAAACAACGTTTGGAAGCCTTTCACGACAACACAACGCTGCCAAGGCAGGATTTTACCTCTTCGAAACGAAACACACTCCAGAGCGTGACCGGCAAGGCAATACCCAAAGCACGAGCAAAGCTGCTTCTTCCCCCAGCCCAGGTACAAGAGCAGTGCCAAAGCAGCCTAGCACTCCCGGCGCTGCCCGTTATCAGTGACGAGGACCACGACGGCTTTCCGAGGAGACCACTGCCCGACTCACAGGTGGTCCCTTCTAGTCCCAGTATCTTTGGAGCAAGTGCTCTGCGGGGGAAAGCGCCTCAGGCTCCACATCCCGCCACCGCTTCCGAATTTTTCCAGGAACATGTTCCGACGGTCGTCAGCCGACACCGAAACACCCATCTCGTCCAGTCCCTAGGTCGGTGAGGCAGCCAGCAGCACCGTCCCGCCATCCATGAGTTCAGTAAAGGAAAAAAGATTCACTAGTGGGAATTAAAAGCCTTGTGTAAGGTAAGGCTTTGATCTACCGTGGGGGAAGGCGTACAGATGTTCAGCTGCTCATTTACTAAATTACACCATGTCACAATTAACTGTGAATCAGCCAGCTTCACATGAGCAGCTCGAGGGCTGCCACCGCGCTAAGTACAGAAATAACGCCAGGGAGGGGAGTTCAACCCAGCCAGGTGGACCAGATATCTTCTCTCTGCCTGTGTTTGTGGTTAGCACGACTATTAGAAAGAGCCATCCCAACATATGGCATGTTTTAACTAAATCAGATCACGCTGAACTCACCAGCCTTTCTCAACTTACAAACCCCTCCGCTCTCGTCATTGCAGATGGGTGAATACCCGTCATGCTTTTAGAGTTTTCAGTAGCCGTCATTTATCCTGCTGACAGGGTGTATTTTAGGTATAATTATGTACTAACTAACTATAGATCAACTGTCAGTACATTAGGGTACTTTTTGGATAAAACTTCACGCTTACCCTTTTGAAGGCCACTCGCCTACACACTACTGGTGGTTGCTGAATTGTGCAGGAGCAAGAGAAAGGAGAAGGGGATGCAAAGAGCAACTGAGGGTGATCTTTTAAGAATTAATCAAAATAGTAAGGAACAGAGCGAGTCAGGCTCTGCTGTCCTGAAAAGCGACGCTGAGTCACGTCTGACAGCGGCGTTTGGAGGAGGAGAGGCAAACCTGGAGCAAGGCAAGGGAGGAACACGTACGGGATGCGTGAAAAGAGGAAACAAAGAGACAGCGACGAGGTGAAATCCTTTGATATTTCCTCAGCTTAAAGAGGTAATTCAATGCATTAAAACGGATCCTTGAAATTTCAAAGGATGAAACTCGCACAACAAAGATTGTCGAGAGTGCTATTTTCTAGGATTAGAACAAAAACGTATTGGGATTTGCTATATGATCTTACATCGCTGAGCGAGACTGTATACTTGCTGTTATGCAAGCACCATCTTCCAATAGCGAATTTTCATAATTATAACAGAAAGGCGTAAATTTTCTAATGCATGGCAGTTCAAAAAGTAATCAAGAGAATGAGCCTGAGGGCTATTTTAATGTATGCAAAGCTAGTGACCCACAGTAAATGGGAGGTAGGCTTCAATGAATGCAAAGTAATGCACACATACTAAAGACCTGGTCTGATGAGGGACGGCTAAAATTAACACCCAATTAATTTCCGAATTGACAAACAAATGAAACCCATAAATCTACTTTCTCATTAATTTTCTTGTGGTATAATTTAAAGCAGTAATATGAGGGCAAAAACTGAGCATTATCCATCATAAATATCAAAAAAGATAGCACTGTAACACCATAAATTATGCATATTACCTGTTGTTAAAAATGATTAATGTATTATCAACTTTATCGTGCACTGTATATGTCTAGACGTATCTAAAATCTGAAATTTCATTTAGTGCTTAGGAAATAAAGGGTCCAGAAGAGATGGGATTATCCACAGCACGTCCTGACACGGGTGCAGCCCTGCCGCTCTCCTCTCAGCTGGACTCGTCCCAAGCCCCGGGTTTGGCGGAGGTTGAGCGCATCGCAGAGGTGATGTGCCAAGCCTCCCCGGGAAAGGAAAACTAATCATGCCACTCTCGGAGCATCCCTGTGAACCGCTCCGTAGCACGGCCCCAGCACCTGGCTCACACGGGGCTGCTCCCCTGCCCTGCCCTCCTGACGCTGGGGGAGAAAGAGCTACTTGGTGATGCAGGGCCGTAGGGAGGGAAGGGAGGTAAAAAACGAACAAGGAGGAGGAAAACATGAAGCTGTAACTAAATTTGGTGAGTAGAAAGCCAGTGCTTTCCAAAAGTGCCTGAGCACATCACCTTGGCCAAGGGGAAAAGGATGCAGGTTGCCTTACCTCCTCCCTGGGGATCACGTCAGCGAGAAGCTGAACTTCCACCAAGTTGAACCTCTACCAGGGTTTATGTCCGCTTGCCACCCGCAAGTCCCCTGAGTAGCAGCTTCCCCTACTCCTGCCTAGATGCAGGCTGCCACGACTTTTTATTTATTTAACTGTACACAACGACACAACCTCTTTCACTGTTCGCATGCATGGCTTGCACTGCCTGGGTTACTTCTTTCCAGCAGCAGCAGCGTGTGCTGTTAGGGCCACGGGAACCTGAAATCATTCGGAGGCAGCTCAGTGACTGATGCTCTGCAGGAGCTGAAATTTAAGACAGCTGTGGTGAGGAGAAGGGGAGTCAGGAGCCTAATCCCACTTGTGCCACGCTGACTTATTGTGAAATCGTGGTCAAACAACTTAACTTCTTAGAGAATCAGTCACTGCAGTTACCCCTAAGGAAATCTCTTCTGCCAGGGTGTTGCTGACCACAAACAGAAAGAACAGAGAACAAGCAAATCCAAGGAAAATCAATTGAAACAGACATTAAAACGTTGCCATTTGCTCTGTTCAGAAGAGCTGGAGCCGGTCCCCATGAAAAGCTAGTGCACCAAAACATACCAGGCTGTGAAGGTAACAGGTCTCACTCCTTCCCTTGAGGTAAGACCCAGCACACTAGGCAGAGACGATGGACAGCTCAACTTCCCCCGAACACGCTTCTTGCATCCTCCATTTTACACATACGCACAGAAGTTACTCCCAGTCTCACCTTGGGTAAACAAACCCCCTTTGCAAAGCCGGCTCTATCTCAATCTATGCCTCTCAGCTTGACAGCTATTAAAATCCATATTCAGCATGAAGCTCATGCCATAGCTGCATAAAAGCTCTAGAGCTGGGCCACTTCCAAGCGACTGGCAAATATGATGTAATCATTTACATACCATCATCGGCAGAGTGAGGTTCCTTTCTCTCTCCTGGGGAGAGCTGTCTTTCAGCTGCGAGCTTGACAGAAATCATCCTTACCATCACTGGGATCATCATTTATTTGGAAGGAAAGGAACGGCGGGTGGCAGAAAAGGAAAAAAAAAAACAAAAACCCACAACAAACCCGCAAACCAAACAAGAAACCATACTTCATTGTACCATACGACTCTGCGACTGCTACCGTACGGACACGAGCACCATCCGCGCTAGAGGAAAAACTCCTCCAGATGGAGGGACGCTTAACCGCAGCACGGTGAGGCAGAGAGCGGCTGCAGAGATCTGCCTCCGTGCCGGCGTCTCTCGGGAGGTACCTACCTGCTCATCCCAGCCCGGGCGCAGCAGCGTGCGGAGTTCCCCACGGTTTCGTGTAAAACAGGAACAGAAACTGCAGAGCTGTTCTCACAGCTCAGGACTTATTTGTTTGCATGCACACTGCTCTGAGCTTGCAACACAAACTCTCTCTGTCTGTCTCACAGAAAAACAGGAGGCTATTCAATCAAGTAAAAGACCAAAGTTGCATTGAGTAAATATGGTTAGTTTATGCCAGACAACAGCAGCATGGCTGCAGTAAGATAGCATCAAACCTTGCAAGACCAAGTGCTGGCTGTAGATGAATTAGACTCCCACCCTCCACGCATATCTCCATTGAAGTGTTTCTAAACTCTCTACCAGGCTCCAGAATTCAAAAACAATCTCAAAGCCAGGTGCAACTTTGCAATACCTCTGCACGATACAATTCTCACTTCACTATTTTCACTCATTTTAATGTGGCGGAGGTTTGATTCACCGCCATAACGCGAGTCAGTTAACGACTGGCTCGTCCACTTACGCACTTCAGGTACCTCCTGCTCCCCCTCCAGCCCCGACGCTGCTCCAGTAGCCAAAACGAACAAGGTTTGGCCCACTGGTGTGAGCTAGTGAATACAAGATATCACATTTTTATGCATATTTTGTTGCTCGCTTTTCCAAGGGATGAAAAGGATAATTATTTAATTTTATCTTTCAAAAGCTTCTTATAGATGTATATTCAAGATATTTTAACAGATCAATTCACATATACTGGAACAGACACCAGCTTCTTAGAAAAAGAGCTAACATCTCTTTCTCAAGGTCACTCTAAGAGGGTTTACTCCCTTTGTGTGTGGAGCCCAAACGATTTACTGTTAGTACTAACAGGTCCTGCCTGGCATTTGAAATTCAAACCCCATTCAGAAACAATAACAAACAATAATTTTGAAAAACAAAGATAGTGCGAGTGAGTTTTTCTCGCTCATTTGCAGAACAACCCAAAAGCAACAACTACCAGGACGGCGCTCCCTAATTAGACCTCGCAGAAACCAAAGAGCAAACAGCCAGCGTACAGAAATTAGCAGATGTAAACGCAGTTTTCCAGTTATAGAAAGAAGAAAAGCAGCTCTGTCATCTCGCAGGAGGAGGAGCGACCGAGCAGGTTTTTAAATTTGGTATTTTCTCTCCATTCAAACGGCTCTGCTTCTAAACCAGAATTTTTTCTCAGATCTCCTCGGAAATAAAAGCGAAAGCTTTGCCTTTTCCAGCTCCATCAAGGGCACATGCATCAATTAAAATCCGACATGAGAAAAGAGGGAAACCACAAAGCCCCCGACCAAACGTTGACACAGGATGCAAGGCTGTACTTTGAGGGTGATTACCTGGTTCATAGCCCTATATCTTTGTCCTAGACCTTCTAACTCCTTGTTTGCTCCATGCAGGATTTTCTAGCCATCAGCCGCCTACCACTGCGCTAGTCGTCTTGCAGGAGTGCTCTCTCCCTTCTGAAAAAAGCAAACAACTGGATAGATATCATTACACTAAGGAAATCTCTTGGAAAAACCAAACAACTTGCTAATCTTTCTAGCCCCTTCACCCAAGTTAAAGATAAGCAAAGCAAACCAAAGTGAGTTTCAGCCACATTCCAGGGACAAGCTCCCCTTTTTCTCCTTTATCAAAATCCCAGCATTTAAAGGTTTTTTTCCAGACCTTGCAGGATAAACTGCTGCTCACACCCGCAAACAAAGCAATATTTGTTTAATAACTGATTGCTGCCATGGGTACAGTAAACAAGGGGCCCAGCATTTGTGTTTATGAACAAACACATCATCTTGCAAGAGCAATTTAACATTAACCAGGTGGAATAATCAACAGATTTCATAGGTGACACTCGGGGCAGGACTAATGTAAACAGAGCAGGGAGGAGAAAGGGGCCACTCTTAGGGAATCAAGGTTGAGGCAAATGCATTACACAGTAAACAGCTGGGAAGAACTCAAGACAAACAAATAGTCATTCTTCTGACATTTCGAGAAGCAGAAAGGTTGTACGTTACATACATCAGCTGCTGACCACCATGAAATCAAACCAGTTGGGGACCAGGCCTTCTTGTTTACACAGTGCCATGTTTGCTTATAAACAACAATTTGCTGTTACCAACCTCGCATTACTCATTGCATAAACGAGCAGATCAAGTGAAATCCTGTTAACTCTTCTGTGGATTGAGGGTTTTTTCCCCTCCCCTTCAACAACAACAAACAAAAAGCCTTTGCAGTCTTGCTGTGCAACCTCAAGACAACAGGCAGCACGGGAAAACACATCGCTGTGCATCTGTTCCAATGAAGGGTAAAGAAAGGAGTTGAAAACACGTTGAAAGTGTTTTACAAAACAAGATTTACCAGCCAAACCACTGACGTGAAAGATCTATTTACATTTTTTATAAAAATCAGCAACTGCAGAAGGTGGGGTGGAAAATTTTCCTTTCTCCCCAGAACAAACAAGTAAAGTGATGGTTTTCTACACAACTCAATCTGCCCCGCATGACCGTGTACGTGTGTGCTTTTATACACATACACCCATGCTCACACCAGCTCCCCGCCCTGTAGCTCTGTGGGCAGCGACACACAAGGCTGAAGCAGCAAGGCATGGTTCTGCCCTCTTCGTCCTCCTCCTATTCTCTCTCTCATCCTCAATTCTCATGGTTCTGCCTCCCATCACCATTCTCCAATCTCTACAGATCTCCCCAGTGCCTTTTTATTAATCCAAGCAGGGCCAGAAGCCCCTCTGAGGTCGTCTTCTCACAACTGAAACCTCCAGCCCCCAAGAGCTGCCCACCCAATGTCCATCTCTTGGCACCGAGGCACTGTGACATTAGTCCTATCATAGAATCATAGAATACCCCGAGTTGGAAGGAACCCGTAAGGACCATCGAGTCCAACCCCTGGCCCCACACAGGACCAGCCCCATCACAGCAGATGACTGAGAGCATTGGCCAGACGCTGCNTGCAGCTCCATGCCGTTCCCTCGGGTTCTATCGCTGGGCACCAGAGGGAGGAGATCAGCGCCTGCCCCTTGGCTCCCCCTCGGGAGGAAGCTGTAGGCCGCCATGAGCTCTGCCCTCAGCCTCCTCTTCTCCAGGCTGAACAAGCCCAGGGTCTTCAGCCTCTCCTCATACGCCTGCCCCTCCAGACCCTTCCCCATCTTAGTTGCCCTTGTTTGGACACTCCCCAATAGTTTTATGTCCTTTTTGTGCTGTGGTGCCCAAAACTGCACCCAGTACTTGAGGTGACTACACCAGTGCAGTGTAGTCCTCAAGGTACTCAAGAAACCAAAGTCCCCTGGGTTTCCCACTTTCCCTTCCCATCTCTCATTCCCATAATGCTCAAGAAGTTGTCCATTGCAACACTTCTCCAGGGAGTTTTCTGTAACTTTCCTACACTCAACATGGATTTCAGGAAAGATCTGAAGCACACGGAGAGAAGATAGATGGTCCTATTGGTAGGGGTTAATCCAGAGCTCTGGGTTACATTCCTGCCCTGACACAATCCCTCTGGTGTGACCTCCAGAAGGGTCTTCATCCCTCTCCTACGTAAAATAAGCCCTTTAAGACGTTGTACTAGTTGGATCGGGGTAGAGGATGTAGTTGTGCTTTATACCACGGGTCCTTTTTCCTCCCAGCTGCACTGCGGCCCCTCCCTGGTTCACCACCACCCTCTGATCAGTACCAGCACCACCACCAAACACGGAGTGAAATCATCCCAGTTTTGAATACATGAAGCATCCAAGGCCAGAGCTGGCCCTGGGACTAATCTCCCCTCCCTTGCCATTTCATGTGCAAACAGCCCGGTGGTCAGAAGCCTCCCCTCTCATCATTTTTTTTTCCACAAGTTTTAGAATATTTAGTACTTTTCTTCACAGAACAATCCTGGACCATCCACAGCTGGCCAAGAACCTCCATTTTCTGTTTCAGAAAACATTTAGCCTTTTGTTGTAGTACAAAAAAAAATAAAAAAAGGTTCAAACCCATGAAATCAGTACAACCTACTAATAAGGCAGGTGTTTAAATAAAACCCAAATGCAGTATTGTTCAGGCAACCTCGTATTTTTTCATACATCAGGTTGACAGCATAATAGCTGGCAGGATGAAAGGTGCAACTCGAGGACGGGGTTGGCGTCCGCACACCAGGAAAACAGAAGTGCTGCCCCATTTCCTGTGCTTCGGCAGAATATTTCTGATGTCTGGGGTTGCCGAGGACTTAACTCTGAATTAATGATTACACACAATACCCTTCTTTCTCCCCTCCCTGCAGGACAGCGAGGGCCAGCCTCACCGAACGACTGTGGGCAGGCAGGCACGGGTCACGGGGGATTTAGATATTTCACAGTGGCTTCAAAAATTTAGACACCGCAACCTGAAGGCTTCTGAAAACATCAAGCTTCACATAAAAGTCCTGATATTTCCCTGCTCGAGACAACTGCTCACACCTCAGCCGCGCTGCCTGCTCCACGGCTCCTTTTCCAGCACGTAAAATCACAGTTTATTCAGTACAAAGTAACTATGGTATGATAAAAACTATAAGCATATCATTCAAATGCTTTATTGGTCAAATAGATGGATGCTTTTATTAGTCCAACCTTTTTTGTAATGGAGTGCCACTGATGACCCAGTGTTAGCCTCATTCCCTGCTATTAATCACACTTCTAAGAGCTCATTTTGCTTTAAAATCTTAAGAAATTGCTATAATTTAAAGACATGGTGTCTACATAATGGGAAATGCTTCACAGATTGTATCATTCCATATAACACAGAATTTTTATGGCGACGCTGACCACGATACCAAGGTATTACAAAACTTGAATACAATATTTTATGAAGAAAACCTAAATGTAAACTTACTTTTGCATTTGTGGTTTTCCACATCCATAATGTTTTAATCACAGCCTTTTGGGAGTTGCAGTTTTCAACTGCATGTGGCTTACATAGATTAACACTACAAAAACACTCCCTGAACAAATATAAACAGAACAAACCAAAATTAAATGAAAATTAAATAAAATAAAAGGATGGACCACGAGAGGAGGACTGATTGAGCTATATTTTAACAATTTTAACGCAAGGGATTTACCCTTTCGTTGACTGTACTATATCTCTCTTTTCTGCACAGGGAAACCAGATGATGTTTACTGTGAAAAACTTTTATGACAAAATGGAAGCATCTTACGAATTTACCTACACTGAGAATTAAATTAATATAATGATGGTCTTAACCTGTATTATTAAAATGTACTTTGCAAAATGTTTTGACAATGTTGACTGCTGCAGGAGGGAAAACACATTTAAGACAATTTCAGCCAAATGCAAAGCAAAAGCCTTCCATTTTTCAAATGTAAAGTAAAAAGCATCTTTAAACATCTTCTTATGAAAGAAAATGCAGTGCAATTATGCTATATGGCAAATACAAAAGCATGCTCTTTTCTTCAGTTCTCTAACAAGATATTAGTACCTCCTGGCCTTCGGAGTTCCATGTGTAAATCACATCATACTCAGAATGTCTGAATTAATTATAATAGGAGCTGGAGAGAAATGCTAACTTTCCAGGTTGTTGCTAAGGATTAGCCCTTGTTTACAATTCTGTATTTATAGAACAAGAAAAATTTGTCAAATGAAGGGCAAAGAGGAATGCAGGAACACAAATTTAGCTTTGACTTCAAAACAAATCAGATCTTGCAACCATTCCCTGAAAAGAAAACCACAGTTTTTAATGTGAAGATGCAAATGAGTCTCAGAATATAAAAATGTTTTATAATTCTGTGCATTCAACACTACTACATGTTATTTAAAGAATTTATGTTAACATTTCTCATCCTCACACGGCAAGTCCAAGATGCTGCGAACAGCATCTATTTAAAATGGATCGCGTTTCTCTGGGGCAGCGGGTAGCCGCAGAGGCTGAAGGAGAAGGCAGCAGCAGGTTTGGACCCCAGGCACCAGATTCGCGGGGGTTCATGGACTGTACTGCACAGGGTTCAAGGCAGCGTGCTAGGAGGAACAAGCCCCTCGCCTTCAACAGGCTTAACGTCAGCTACACAGAGGTCCGCATCTCCGTCAAGAGGATAAGTCAGGAATCTCAAAACCACTAGGAAAGGCACATTGGATCCCCTAAATGAGATGTGAACAAAGCCACCTTTTAAGAAGGGCACTTGGGAGCCCAAGAAAGGTTCACCATGCAAAACATGGCATTTCTGGAGAGTAATGCAGGGATGGATGGCTCAAGGCTCAAAGTCCGTGGGAAGGGTCCCCAGAAGAAGAGTGCCAAAGCTTTGCAGGGACCTGCAGGTCTCGGGCACCTTGGCAAAACTGGCCAGGGAAGGGTATACCGCTCCCATCACTACTCCGAGGACAAAGCAAGCACTTCGGCCTCCAGCACTTTCATTTCTTTTCGCAAACAAAGGCACACCCACTACAATTAAGTTGCAAAACCATTTTCATTAGGACTCCTTGTTTTCACACACTTAAAGCCTTCTAAGACCTGCAGTCCCCCTCATGCTCCCAGCAGTGTGTGCTTGTGTGTGGAAAACTAAGCAAGGGCTCTTTAGTGGTTTCAGTTTATGGAGAAGCAAATGGAAAAACGCTTTTTCCCGTTAAAAAAAAAAAAAAAATGTAACCACCAACTTCTGAGCAGGGTGACTTGCAAAAATGCTGAGCACCCACAACTGAGAGCATCTAACCCCCCTCAAGAATCAGGCCCAGAACACAATAAGAAAAATGCACTTAGCTAAGCTTTTGTGGAAACATATAGTGTCTCCTCGCCTTGCCCTGTCCAAGGGCTCCGGCTATCAGATTACAGCTAGGACAGCATGATGAAGAAGAGAAACCATACACGTGCTTGTGAACATTTGTGTGCAAGCTAGCACACACACACAAAGTACTCAACATACTGGTTTAGCATCAGCCAGAACAGAAGTGGGACAGAAGAGGTGATTTTCTCCCCAGTTTTGTCTTGATGTTTTCTTTCCCAGGAACAGCTCCAGTCTGGGTTCAGAGTAAGGATCCCACTCCACCACACTTCTGTGCACGCGTTCCTCAACAGCCACATGCTCAACAGTGACACACACAGATCCGGAGCACCCAAAAATACAGTTGGTCCTCAGCACACTGGCCCAATAGAGGGGAAAAAAAAAACCTGTGAATTTTTTCCACCTCAAAATTTCATCCTGTGCCTGAGAAAACTCCCTAAAAAAGCTCTGTCGAAACCGATTTGTTTCTACTCACCAAAAAAAAAAAGCACATATGCCTACTTTTAAGCCAGGATGCAGGAAGCCAAACTCTTAATCCCTCTTCTGCATTCACCCATGGCTGCAGAGCGATGCCCGTCTCTGAGCCACCATCAGAAACAGCTGGGAGAGGGAGAGGCAACAGCAGAGAGGAGCAACTGGACGCCAAACAAGCCTCTCCAGCTTGCCTCGGCCAACAACAGCGGGCAATTGTGAGCACTCCCGTGGTTGCCTCCACACCTTTCCCATGCATGATGCCAACGCAACAGACAGCCTCGCAGCCAACAGTGCTGCGGCCCCACGACCTCTCCAAAACAAGCGGTTTGGCCTTGCACTGGAAGGGTCCATCATGGCCAAGCTCCATGCTTCTGGAAACAGCCTTTCTGGTGCTGAATCCCCAGCAGCAAGCGGGGCCATTTACAACTGGTGATGTGTGTTTAACGTCCAAAATCTGCCCTGAAGACAGCGTTTGAACATCTCCAGCCACATGCAGGTGCACGGTCACACAGATGTGCTGGCTCCCGAACACTGCAGAGCTAACGCATGTGGCCTCCTGCTCCGTGGGCTTGTGAAAGAGAAGGATACACTCTATTTACACTCTATTCAAGACAGGACTATTCAATGTCAGGATGTGCCATAAAGGGGTAATTTGCACCCTAAACTGGATTGTATGATACCGCAGTCACAGACCGTATGATCTCCTCCTTTGGATTAAAACTGTTTGCACAAGTCAAAGCAGAACAAGGAGAGTAACAAAACATACAGTGTATTTTGTTCTACGCTACAGCCACATATTTCAACTGCCTTAGAGTAAACACAGCTTTAAAAGAAAATAGCTAGAATAAAGGGCTTCTGGAAAGTTCCTACTGATTATGCATGCAAGAATTCTGCTACTGCTTCCTCCCATCATCTGAAAAGCAAACCAAACACCCAACTTCCACAACTATCTACAAAAGTGCTATTTTTCTGAAATGTGTTACAATACTATCTGAGGTCTGCAAGTTGTAATGAATGCATCTTGTTTTGTAAAATACACAGAGGAGCTCAATTAAATGAACAACTGTAAAGGAAATAGAGCTGATAAAGGAATTAATGCTCCGTGTGCCAGATCATAACATAACATCTAGGATAACAAAACCATGTCAAACATGCAACCGCTGAAGACTTAGGAGAAAAGAAATTTAAAAAGTGAAACCCTAAAATATTTTAAGCATGTAAAATTAAGATTGGCAAAACTTATTTTATAGAACTGAGAGGGGAGCAGGGGTAGCAGCAAAGAGATCCCTTGTAGACGTTGCTTCAACACCTATTAAATACACAGAAAGAACATTTTACAAATGATCACCTGCCCTGCTGCTGATCTGCTCCTTTCCCATTGCCCAACCTGTATTTTTCCAAAAACCAAGCTAACCCCATTCCCCATCCACCAAGCAGGACTGAGTCTGCATCTCGGGGTTTTTTTTTTCTTTCTTTCATTCCCTGCCACTTGCCTGCGCCTCTCGGGCTGCCCACACGCTGGGAGGGAGCTGCCAGCCCCGGTGCCGGCACACACGACACCGGTGGGAGCACAGATCAGAGCTCAGCCGGAAAGGAGACATCGAGGGTTCTGCAAAACCTCGCACGTCGGCTCTTCTCCTTTCGCAGTTGGCGTGTGAACTTGTAACTCGGAAATTGCAAGTTCCCACCAATTTTT
>VWZZ01007698.1:189572-199572 GCA_013399095.1 Psophia crepitans | reverse complement strand
TAGTTCTCAGAGACAATTTCATTTTAAATAGCTTATTTCTGTAAGCGGAGCATGAAGCAATTTCACTCAACCTGACAAATAAGTAAGGCCAAGGATGTTGCATTTAAAATTCAGAGATAACTAAATAGAAGAAAAAAATATATTTAGACATGATAGGAACCTGGAAATAGGTTCCCTTCCACTCTTACGCTGAAGCTAAACAGCCATGATATGATCAAACAAGTTTTCACTTTTGCCTTGTAAATAAAATCAAAGGGCAACAGTCCTTTTTTTTTCCTGACGTCTGTAGTTAATAAAAAAAGAATAAACATTACCTACTCTTACATGAGGAGGGAGGAGAAGAGAACATTTCTTAATCTCTTTCCAAAGAGGATTAATCTACAGCATATTTCCACCCCAAATACTAATGAAACGAAACGTTTTTCCCGTAGTTTTCTGGAGGGGCTGTTCTAACATATCAAAGCCTCTCGTGCGAGCAGAGTTCACCCGAGTACGTTACAAAGCCCGTAGCCTTCAGGTGCGATGCCGCGCTGAAACGCGGCCGGAGCTTCGGCTGCACGGGGGGAAGGAGAGCTTCTGCCCTGCAGGTGAAAAATAAAGGCTCCCAACATTTCTCAGGGCCCGTACATCTGAGGGTACCAAGTGCCTCACAACCACGAGTTAAGTAGGGCTTACAACAGCTCCATGAAGTAGACAGGGCGCGGGGAGGCTAAAGCCCCCACTCATCGGAGGGTTTAACAGGGGATGGGCGTGATGGAGCCAAGCGTGTATTGAAGCGTTTACTGGTCACGAGCTAACACAACCGGAAAAGTTGGGGAGAGGTTGGGATAAGGCACCCGTGTCCCTTGCCGTGCCTCTGAGCCACTCGCCTGCCCGCAGGAAGGGAACGGGACTGTTTCCAGCCCAAGGATCTGGAGCTTATACACACCCGCTGAAAACGCAACGCCTTATCAAAGCAGGTGAGAGCCAATGCCCACCGACGTTCTCGTTCCTCCAGAGAACTCAGCCACAAGACTGGGATTTTTTATTATTCTTTTTGAGCAGAATATTTACATGTCTGACTCTACATAGGCTTTGGCATTTCTGCAAGAGGACCAAACACACGACCTTGCGATCTTGAAGAGCGATGGGATCAGCCCAGCTGACCTCACCTTTCCTCCAGAGAGGCATCTGTAGCAAGGTGGGCAGACCACAGGGTATGGGTTTAGGAGGCACAGACCCTTATGAATACAGTATTTTCTCCAAGTAACGAGGAAGGAAGATGATGGCTATGGCAAAAAGGCCGAGGAACAAGAGAAGTGCCTGGGCAAGACCCAGCAAGGGGAAGTGAGGATGAACAGAGCCTGCAGAAGGGCTAACGTTGCCTTTGAAGGGAAACATTCATGCTGTCAGGTAAAACTGAGAAGCTAACCCGTGGGAGGACAGACGATGCTACCTTGAAGAATCTGACTATTACAGGATTAACAGCTACAATCCCTCCTTCTGAGGACACCGAATGCCAAAATCTGGCCTGAGGGTTTTAGCTGGCGAGGTTTGTCCAGGCGTGTCGGTGGGAACTCTACAACGTACAGAGGAGAATACTGTCCAAACCTGTACTATCTAAACATAGGTGTCATTAAAATATCAAATATTTCTTTTAGAAAAAAAAAAAATACAGAAAAATACGAAGCCAAAAGACACACATTTCTTTTGGGAGTAAAATGCGCCCCTCAAACACTTCAATTCTACTGTACAACGTATTTATACCATGTTTAAAAAACATTTGTCAAGCGTATAAAAAACTCCAGAAGTTCACTGTCACATAGCTTAATTCCCTATATTCTGCCTACGTGTATATATAGGGCCAGTTTGTTAGGGGGTGGAGGTGTGTAGCAAAGCACAATCTAGCGAGACATGACACCATAACGGTGAACAATAAAAGCAAGCGCAGCATATGTGCTGGACATTTGGTGAAAATAACCCAGCTACAGCTCTGACTTTGGTAAATTTTCCTGTGCAGAAGCTGGTAATTCAGTTTCTGCTGTGATTCAGCTCAGCCAACTATTAGCTTGTTCACAGCCCCTCTAATTATTATTTATTTGGGAATTTGGAGATTCTAGGAAATATATCTTCACTTTTCAACTCTGTCAAGCCCAACAAGCTGAAATCTGAGGGTTTTCTTTTCTTCTCTTAATGTTAAGGCTTTTTCTCCATCTAGCTGCTAAGATTGTCCCTGGCTATAAGATCTGAAATGGTAGCAATAATTATATTTCCTATTTTATTACTCGTAATTGCCCCTTTGATCAGAATCCTATGCTGTTTAACCACATTTATATGGTCATCCTGCACATGGGTTCTCAATACAGAGCGAGTCATTTTCCAAGGGAAAACTACCCAAGCTGGGTTTCCCTTTACTGTGCACACATGGAATCCCATACATTTGGCACCAATTTAACGTATTATCATTTCGTTCTTCCTTTTTGTACTTGTTTCATTGTAAAAGCAATGTAAAGCTCCCCGTTTGCTGGGAAAGACTGCTCATTCCTTCGTATTGGCTTCCCCCATCCAGCCTGTAGCGTGTCCATCCAGGCTCAATCCTGCCTTTGCAAAAGACGACGCCAACAAACACAAGAGATATCCCACAGCTGGAAGAGCCGAACTATGGGGGTCTAACTTTTGCTGAACAAACACTGCAAGCCTTACCTCTGCAGGAAGCCTAGGAAACTTTTCACACATAGCCTTCTTGTTCCTCTCAAAGTCCAAGGGTAAATTCTGTTTGCAGAGAAACAGGCGAGTCTCCCCAGCTGGCGGACTGCCTCCAGGTCAGCCTCTCTCGCACAGGCATCTGTGCAAGGAGGACAAGATTGGTTGTCCCATCTCTGACAGGTCTGGTGTCGGTCACCAAGCGTGCACTTGTTGGAGCCACATCAAGAAACCCTCCTTGCTTGTGGCTGCATCCCTGCAGCAGAAGAGCACCGGGCCAGTAGACATTACCCTTCCCCCGTGCCAAACAGAACACCACTTTCTGAGACCATATGGTGGTTAATAATGGTAAAACCCTGAAGAACTTCAGAGGACTCAAACAGAGCTGCTTTTGATTTAGGCCATGCACCTGAAAGCAGCATTTGTTTCAGTCAGCTTCCTCAAAGTGATGGTCTCAGGAAAGCAGCCCAGCTCAAGAATTTGCAGCTCTTTGGAAAAAGAACATGGTCTTTTGAAAGGCCATCCTTAGGGTAAGTGTTTTATTTGGAGGAGAAGCCAACGTGAAGCCAAATTCAACACAACCAGAGCAGAAGACTCGCACCTGAAGCAGGCATACGTCGCAGGGAAGAGCCGTGGCTGTGCAGCATGTGCATACCTACACCCTGCTCCGTATCGTCCCCAGGCAGCACAGGGATAACAGGAGCAAGGGAAGGGGCTGAGAGTGTGGTTTATCCCAAGTCCTTTGACCAACTGCTCTCCTTGACAGACTTCATTCTTCTGCGTGAAGCATGTTTGTTCAATGAGATTTCATCACATTTCTAAACTCGGTCAGTTTAGACAGACATTCATATTCTCCAGTCACAGGAAAAACTGCTGCTGGAAGAGGGTGTGTGCAGCCAAAAGAACTAAAGGCTTACAGATTAAAGAAACCCTAACAGCTACTTGACTTGTACTATTTTATTTTGTGTACACTCAGGACCAGTAGCAACAGGCAGACTCACCCGGATTTCCAAAACATCACCCTTCTCAGGATGCTCCCCGGGTGAGCCAGCCGCCTGGCACCGAGAACTGCTGGGAGGGTCTCTCGTGCTGGAAAAACAAAGCATCTGTGGATACGTTCCAGGGTTCCTCATCACAGATATGTGTCCATCATCTACAGCCATGAAAAGCTGTATTTACAAATAGGAACAAACTGGCAGGCATGGGAACAGGGAACCTTCGCACTGTGGAACTTGCAGTCAGCTTGGTTCAGGCTTGGAAGGGTAACAGCTTGGCACTTGGGTAATTTCAGTGACAGACAATTGTTTTCCTTAGTTATTGGTAAATACAATCACAAATTCCTAGAGCTTTTTCTCTGGATGCCAGTAAGAGACTCCGTGCTGAAAAGCATTACAGAGATAGAGATCAGAGGTCTATTTTTGTTTCTATGCCTTGACGCCCATGACTTTGATGGGGTAAGGATATTAGCATATGATAAATTACTCTTTAATCTGTTGTAGTTATAATTCTAGAGAGAGGTTCAGTGGCTTTGCTCTCAAACAAAAGTATTTCTGTGAAGAAACACTTGTTTTGCTGGAAAAAGGTAAGAACAAAGCTGTTGGTAAACAAAGCTGCAAAAGGAAAAGTCCATCTCCCACGAAGCTCCAAATTCCCCAAAATACCTTTCTACAGTGAGCTACTGTTACCCAACAAGAAAAACTTCTTTGAACCCAGCAACGCTGAATTACACAGAAACGCTTAAACAGGGCCGCACAGTACATCGTCTGAACTGGTATCGCTTTTAACTTCCTACCTGATTGGGTTAAAAAGGTTCATGTGTTGGAAAGTGTGGAAGGAGAAACTTACTGAAAATTGCAATCCAGGATCAGATAAAAGGGGGAGGATGATACAGGGAAAATCATCTTCCCAAACCAGTTTCTTTAGGCAGAATAAACTCAAAAGATCCTGTGAGAGGAGGAAGGATTTGTGTTGCATTACGACAAAGAGTAGGAAAAACTATGCCTGAAACCTCTCCTTTGTGAAGCCAACTCTTACAACACAGCTTAAGGGCAAGGTATTGAAATCACTTTGGAAGAAATATTTTTATCTATCAAGAAGATCAACGCTGAAGTATCTGCACAGCACGCTCTATCGCCATTACATCCATGAAACACTAAAAAAGGCACCAAAGGCGATTCTCTTACCACACCTCTCAGTCCATCCTACCGTCATGTCTGCTCAGGCCAGAAATCTCTCTATGACCCAAGAGAGATGCTCAGCACACTTGTTCCTACAGAAGCTGAAGACACACCACCTCCTTTGCAACCTATGACATCCTAAAGCAATACATACATTATCTTTAGAAGAAAAAGAGTTGAACCATAGGGATACTGTTAAAACAGATGAAGTCAATAATTCTTTTTTCATGAGCTTTAAAGGCTTAAATTATCCAACATTATACTGGAGTATTTCTGACCTTCTGGGGTTCCTAGGGAGAGCTTAGTCTGCATCGCCCTGTGTTGTGAGAAATCCTTTCTCTCCCTGTGCCCTTGGGTGGAGTCAGCTCGTACTTGGTTTCATCAGCAACCAGAGAAGCTGCAGGCTCCGAGCACAAAGGGCAAGGGATCGGCTGCTGGGTTTTGTCTCCCATGCACACTCCTGCATGAACCCCATGCCTAGGCTGACAGCCCCAGGGAAGGAACTAGGGAAGTCTTTCCTTTTCTGGGCAAGTTTCGCTTCAGAGGTAGACCTCAAAGATTTGACCTTACACTTTGCTGTAGTCCACCCTGAAGAACTGGCTGGCACATGTCACCATCTCAACTCTTGTGTTATGGGTAAAAAGCAAGGGCTCTGTGAAAGAACGAACCACGCCGTGCTCTGGGCTTGTACTTGTCTCCACGGATGCTCGTCCTCACACTGACCACGCACAGAAGAGGTATACGAGGAGAACTGAAGTCCTGCATGCCAGCACAGTTGGCGGCCAGAGCAGTAGGTTTGTTGGGACTGATTACCGTGGTTTTGACCCAGAAATTGGGGGTGCAATTAGATCGCCATCAAGCAGCGCTTCGCCGCAGCACAGCCACAGCCATGTGCGTGGTCAGGCTACCGTGGAACGGCCACTGGAAAACAAAATGGCATGTGAGAAATGCAGAATGGAGACCAACTGTAGGCGAGAACCATAAAAACTGAAGTCTCATTAAACGCCGGGCCAGTTGGTAAACAGTGGACCCTCCCATTTGTTTGCCGCGTACCGTAAAGGGGTGGAGGCCGGGGTGACGTGTGTGCTTTGGAAACGTGCAGTTTTTACACTCTTCGCCCAGGAAGTTATTAACTTGCATGTTTGTGGGCAACTGCACAAGCTATTTTTGGTCATGGGACCCTGCGTAAGGAAAGGATTGCAAGGTTTTAATAATGATCTTTAGTTAACTTGGTTACCCACACAACAATGGCTTTCCAAGAGGCCAACTGCTGCTAAAAACTTGAGACAGGCTTTACTTCCAGAGGTATTAAACTATGAAAATATCTAACCATAACAGTAAGCAGCTATAAAAAGAGCCCTGTTTATTTCACATGATTTCTTTGTACGCCACAGCGTTATGAGAATATTTTAGCTCAATGAGAACACAGTACGTTGGAAAAGATTAACTGTTTAAGTCAGCACTTACGCAGTTAATTTTTTTGCTTGATTTTGGTGACTTTTATTCTTTCGAAACTCCGGTTTTCACTAGTATCGACGGGCATTAACAATGTACAAATGCCATTTTCCTAAAATTCAAATTCAAAACTACCCTGATGTTAATTCCAACTCATGTAGGGGCCGCACAAAAGGAGAAATCAGGGATTAAATAGAATGAAAAGAAAAAAACCAAAAACAATAACGCAGACTTCAATTCTGTGTCGCTGTACATCACGTAGGTAGATTTGAAGCCCGCGTACCCAACCTGACAAATTATCTAGTATCTCCCACCTCTACGATATTGTAAATTGTACCCAATAACTTTTCTGCAACAGTGGAGCATCAGCGAATATCCTACAGAGAAGGTCAAACCCTCTATGTTGTACAATAGGGCTACGATGGTGTTTTGGCTTATTCCCGAGAAAGGCCGCAAGGCCTTACAGAACCCCTTGCACCATTAGGGTCCACCAAGAAAAAAGGGGGAAAAATAAAGATTGCGTTTGTTTCCGGGAAGACCCGAACCACTCCATGGAGAGGATGCTTCCACCCTTGTTAATCCCAGCTTCTTAAAGCAACACTCAGTAAGATAATGAATCCTTTAAATGTTACATCTTGTGTCTTGCATTATTGTGGTGCAGCAACTCTCCACATCAAACAGTCATCAGCACTATTACAAAGTGGGCTTATAAGAGACTGGCTGAAAAGGCGCTGTGTGAAAAGAAGTGGAAAATTAAAGCTGAAGCAGTCGAAGAAAGGGCTTAATTTACTGGCATGTACAGTATGCAAATGAGATTACTCTCAGCTTAACTGCATCATTTATGTCCATAATAACGGCATCATCATTACAGGGCTCAAATTAAATTACACCATAATTAGCATATCAAAGTGATTGGTTAAAGTTTAAAACAAATACCCAATTTTGTTAATGAACAGCTGTAATTGTCATGTACACTTCAATGAAAACTCCCTAAACAAATATATGTTTTAGAACAGAGAAAGATTTTGAAGCAGACAGGTCTGCAGTGGAGGTAAATTGCCTAAAAAAGAATGACACAGACTATTCTATTAACATTAATATATGCTCATCATTTTCAGGTAATAAAACATTCTATCAAAACAAGCCTTCGCTTCAGATTTTTTTTGGTTGGGTTGTTTTTTTTTGCCTCTCTGACTCCTCCGTCGCACCGGCAAGCGTCAGAGGGGAGAGGTGCTGGCCGTGCCCAGCCTGCCCCTCACACGGGACGTGCACGGCACCGCAGCCCCCGCCCACCCTCCCACGCCTGGAGAGGGCAAGAAGGGAGGAGGAAGAAGAAGATGATGATGTCTTGCTAACTCTACCCTGTAGACCAGGGCTGGAGCAAGCCGATGACATGATAACACATTAGGCAGCCTACAATTCAATTTACTCTAATCTAATCATATCTACGCAGCAGTTTCAGAGGTGGAACTACACCAGAGAAGTTTTTGCTGTTCTCGTCTCATTAAAATAAATAGGGAGGTGGGACCAGCGGGTTTGTCACTGTCAGCCTGACAGCCAGCAACATAGATCCAGCACCACAAATGTACCCAGGAAATACACAGTTAAAACGCTCCTCAGGCAGAATGAGCTTTAACACGGGAGTGAGCCCGCGCCACGGTATTTTAACGGCACAGGTGAGGTCTAGCACGCTTGGGGTTGGTAGGAACCCTAAGGGTACCAGGCCGGAGGAGCCCGGTGCCACCTTGCACACTCAGAGCAAAATGATCCCTCTACATCCCCCCAAAATGTTTACACTGATATATTTGATTATGTATTACCCGATATTATAGGAAGCGACGTGGGGAAGTATATTTTGTGCTAAAATTGGGAATGCACTTTCAAATATACTTAACAAGGAAATTGAATGTCTTATTAAATCTGTATTATCAAAACACTGTTCAAAAATTTAAAGAAAGTAGCTTTTCATTTTATTCATCGAGGAATCCATTAAAGCCTAAGCTCTGAAGTAGTATGTAAATTATGTGCCTTTCAAGGTAGAGCTAGGGCAAATTCACTCCATCAACTAATGATGAACCTCATTATGTGCAGGGAGTATTCATAATGAGGAAACAAGCCACCCGCCATTCCATGTTCTAACATAAATCCCTGTAAAATGTGAATATCTCCACGTCTAATTAAAGGCTACTAATTCCTATCATCCCCTACACGGCCCAAACAGCAAAAACTAGAAATGTGTTTAAAAAGACACCCTTTGATTTTACAAAACACATTTATTTGTGTTTACCACTAGTGAGTTGCAGTGTGTTTTTTAAAGAAAAAAAAAATCAATCCCAGTTTTATAGGATAAAAGTTTGGGGGCACAAAAGTTTATTTATGTTATCTGACTTGCGCTTACATTTGAAAAAGAGTTTCTGATTAGCACAGGTCAGGCTGCACAGCTCAACGGAAAAATAAACACAAAAGCAGAGAAAAGAGATCTCCAGGAATATGTAAGAAGATATATTTTAAGGGGGGAAAAAAGGAAAAAAAAAAAAAAGAGAGAAGGAAAGACCAGTTTAGCCATCCAGGTTTACTCTGGAACTAAGACTTCCTAAAAAAATAAATAAATAAATCTAGAGATCCCACAACAACTGGGGAAGGCAGGCAGCAGAGTTAGGAAGAGGGAGAGCCAATTAAGCAACCAAGTACACAACAGGTATTTAAAAGATTTTTTGAATGATACTCAATTTAGGAAGAAGCTGCTTCCCTTTCAAAATCCTGTAAGAATTAGGGATTGAAGACAATGCTGTATAATACAGGCTGGAAGCAAAGTGCTCTTCCCACAGACTTACCTAGATTTGATATTTATACCTACGAGCGCAGTGTCCGCTCCTACGATCAAAAATGTATTTCTTATTAAGTTACCTAATACCCATCGTATCCATCACCGGGAATTCATTTGCTCTTGCACTGAATGAGGGATTTGCTCTCTGTACTTCCCGGCACGAAAGCGGACAGGTTTGCCGACTCCCCTGAACGGAAGGCGCACCACTGTTTCTTTTTTACTGCTCGGTATTAGCATTTTCCTACGTTTTCAAAACAAACCGAGAAGCACAGCAAAAACCTGAGAGCATTTCGGTTTGCAGGAAAAGAAAAGCAAAAGCAAAGAATGAAGCTGGGTAACACATAGGCTTTTTTATTATTATTAAAAAAAAAAAAAAGAAAGAAGAAAAGATGACAGAAAGGGATGGTTTAAGAAACGCGGTAACTCCTCGCAGGGCACAGCAGCACTTGGACAGTCGCAGAAAAGGCTGCGGAACCTTCAGATCACGTCAACCGAAAAGTTGAAATCCTCGTGTAAAAATACCCCTCACGTTTCATCCCTAGAAAAGCTTATTTAGAATTCATAGAAATTCATAGCTGCTAAGAGGAACAGGCGCACGTAAAAATCACAAATGCAAAAAAAAAAGAGATAAAATTAAAAAATAAAAAAAAATAATCAATATTTAAAAGAACAAAACAGACCGCGCAGATTAGAGTGCTTTAGCAACGCAAATTTTCTCGACCATAGCAGAGCATTTTACAGGGGGAGGGAATGGGGGGAGGGGGATCCGGCTTCTTTAAGTTGCATAAAAATCAAACTACGCTCCATAAAGCTGCTGCCCTGCCCGCCCGGGCCCGGGGGTTGCTGCTGGTTCGATTTT
>VWZZ01007698.1:158215-188610 GCA_013399095.1 Psophia crepitans | reverse complement strand
TAGATTAGAAAAGTCCAGTCGTGTTTTACACAACTGCAGCGAACCGGTGGGATGAGCTAAGTTGTGCAAACCCCTGCAAGTCTGCTGGCTTTAAAGCTTGGAAATCGCTAGTTTTACAGGATAAAGCACTTTAAGCAAATTGTAAAATGCAGGTGTCAAGTTATTCGGTTTAATCAGAAACAGAGCTCAAAGCAGTCGCCATGCAAAGGTTCCCTACCAGCACAGTCGAGAGAAAAGTTCTGCAGTAGGAAAACACTTTAAGCCAAACAATATTATTTTAAAACCTCCATTCCACGTCCTAAGCGTATTACCAAGAACAACAAGTGCAGCATCTCCTCGCAGCGAGGGACGAGGCAGCTGCTGGCGAGCGCTGCGTGCCGGGGCTCAGCACTAGCAGCCAGCCTGCGAGGGAATTACAGCTATAAGACGGAACAAGTTTGCACGGCTTGGTGACGGCGCATCAGGGCAGCTCGCTGGTGCAACAGTCCAACACAAGCCGTCCAACTGTCTGCGCCACCAGTCAGCATCCTCCGCCGCTCAACGGCCGGCAAAATGGAGCGCTCCTCTGGAAAGGGCTGACAAAAGATCGCTGATGCTCTCTGCCTGTACCAGGCACCGGCGTGATAAGATACGCCGCGAGGAGAGGTTTAAGGTAGATAGGCAAACAAAGTTGCTATGAGATCATGCACTGAATTTAGAACAAAGGCAACGTTTCTCTGACAAACATGATGCACACTTACCCTGCCAAATTCCCTCGTACTCGGCTAATCCTCAGCGATCAGAACATCAGTGTTGACATCTAATGGTACCTACAAGCAACTCTCTCTGTCTTTCCACGTGGCGTAAGCCTGCTCTGTTAACACACTTCAAATTTTTCAACCATCTTGTTTAACCTAACCATCTATAAAATTACCCAGTGCGTTACTCGTCTCTGCCACGTGTGCGACCCCCTCCAACAAAAATAAAAAGTTAACTTAACACGCTGATATCAAAATCAATAAATCACACGACCAAGTAGCAGTTCAAAAGTTCAAAGACATGATGGCCAGTTCACTACGTCGTAGCACTCAACCAATAATAACTTGACTCCATCACTCCTCATAGTATAGACAATTTCATAGCATCATTTTCATTAGCCTGTCTCACTGAAAATTGCTAGCTATTTATGTATACGCTAAAATAAATTAGCCATTTCATCGAGCACTGTGATTCTTATAAAATACATTAACACAATACTCAATTTTCCAGTTGGAGTAAATAAATAAATCAATAAATTCAATACTGAGTAATTTTTATTTTTTTCTATTGTGGAGCTTCAGCTCTCAGCATAAGTGTTTTTATTGGGTTTATTTGTTTCAATAAAAATTGAAATGGGCCAGTGATCTTAGCAGTAAGATCTGGGGGGGTGGGGGAAACCAACCCAGCCCTATCTAATATTAAAGAAAGTACACCATGCAGTTCAGCCAACTGGTAATATATAATTTTTGGCCAAAAATCCTTTCCATTACAGTTACTAACCAGTCACTCCATTTTGAAGGAACCCGTTACAATCCTTCCCTCCGCCTCATGACTCCTCCAGAAGAGGGGCAGTTTTCCACAGCCCCGTGAGAAGCCTCTGGGTTCCCCGGGGAGGGGGCTCAGGTCCACACTGCTGGGCTGGGGGCAGCCCCGGATCATCTGGGTACTTTCATGGAGAAACCATGTGTGGAAACATCACCAGCACTCGGGGTCACTATTTTTAAGCACTCACAGAATATTATAATCAGCGTGGCTGTGGGTAGGGGTATTAAGAGATAAGATGGCAGAGGGGAGAGTGGGAGAACATGGGAGAAGAGTTCATGGACCTCCCAAGAACTTGATCCTTGAAAAGGGCTGATGTTTCTGGCTCTCCAGGTCTGTGTTGCCCCATAAGACATGGCCAGTAGGTTTTAATGGCTCAGCGGATGATGGGTGATTCGGTGAGAACATTCTACGCAGCTCTGCGTGTCCTTTGGGGACCTCCTGTGTGGCTTACGGCGGCTCATGCTCTACAGAGAAGCCCTGTACCGCGTTAGCAGTCCCCCTGCCTTGGCTAAAACACGTATCATGTCAGGGGCTGGGCAACAAGGTCATTCAGAATTTGGCCCAGCAAAAAGCTCACACATGGACGAGAACCCAGACCACCTCGGTCATCCTGCTGCTGTAACCTCAGACCAATGGAGTCAACCCCCCAACCCCTCCAAAAGTCTCATCATCCTCGTCACGCAGAGCTTCTGTGCAAGTCCAGCACATCCAGCAGAAATCACAGCCTTTACCTGCTACGTGGTGAGGACAAGAACGTACAAGGAACCAGGAAGAAATAAAATATACCCCTTGTGACGTGAATCGGTGTTGAATCCTGTCTTAGCAGTGAAAAAACAAATGTATTAACCAACATATGCCATTTAAGCCCATAATGTTTTAACATAATTCCTTTCACCAAGGCTGCAGGTGAACAGCACACTCTGTAAGCTGCTTGGTGGTAACAGGAGGGTACTTTTTGTTCATATTCGCTCTTTAACCTAATCAGAGGAAAAGTAAATACCAGGTCTCAATTTTAATGACTGACTATAAATAAAAGCTTTTACACAAAACGCACAGTTTGCTAAGATAGCGATTTTAAGTATGATGTCACTAGTGACCTATTGAACTACATGGCACTTGTCAGACAGACGTCTGTTTCTTAAATCGCAGTAATAAATTAGGAGCCGCGGAATCTGTTCTGTCAAGAAACGTGAAGCTTTCCTATTCAGATAAAAGTTTAATGACTGTTTCAGCTTAGGTGCACGAGTTAACATTACTATCGATGGGGGGGACCGACGGCGAGGCCGGCTGCTCCACGCTGTAAATACCGCACGCTGTCAGACGGAGGTTCCACGGCCACGCAGAGGCCACCGTGCCGCTGAGCCTCCCTGCGTTAGCACAGAAACACCCGCTGCAAAACCAAAGCGTGCAGCTGCGAGTTTCCATGGCGGCTTCTGCTAGTGTCCACAAAGTCCCTCTCCTCTACCGCTGAAGATCAACCTCCTGACCTGACCATGCAATGAAACCAGCAGGAGCAGGAGGCATTTCCTCCGTAGCTTAGAGGCGTCATGGAGCCAAATCGAAGGACTTCATGCTCGCTCAGGAGTGAGCAGCAAGGCACATCCCACATGAGCAGAAGAGAAGAGCTGCTCTTTCAACTTCCTCCAACCCCTGTGTGATATTACTTAACCTCAACAGGATCCAAACCCTCTGGAAGGCTTTCCTCTAACTTTACACTGATTTAAAAAATAGTATTTTAAAATATGATACTTGCATGCTTGTATAGAGCTTCCCGGCACTGCACACGTGTGTGCACACATACAGTATCCTATACGTGTGACCACTAACACCACCCAATCTATCATGTCCCATCTTAATTACAGAATCATCACAGCATGATTAGAGTTGGAAGGGATCTCAAGGATCATCTAGTTCCAACCCCCTGCCATGGGCAGGGACACCCCCCACCAGCCCAGGCTGCCCAAAGCCCCATCCAACCTGGCCTTGGGCACTGCCAGGGAGCCAGGGGCAGCCACAGCTTCTCGGGGCACCCTGTGCCAGGGCCTCAGCACCTGATATCTAATCTAAATCTCCCCTCTTTTAGTTTAAACCCATTCCCCTTGTCCTATCACTACACCTCCTGACAATTACCTTGCTTTCAGTTACATATAAATTTGCGTCTTCCTTGCCGAGTATTCTGCCACAGGCCAAATTCCGGTAAAAAGTTTAATCCAAAACTCCTGAGATACTCCTGAAAACAGAGACGGGAAACATTGCCGATCTACCACAGTGAGCAATCCTGATCACCACTTCTTCAAGAAGCCACCGAGCATCCAGGTGTTGGAGCACAGACATGAAAACAAGCAGGTCAAAGACTTCAGTGGGAGGTACATGTGTGGCATCATTCCCCATCTACTGCCTCCTCCTCCTCCTCTTCTTCCTCCTCTCTGACGCCCAGCTGGCAGGCAGGGGTGGAGGAAGCCACCTGATTTGAATAGCGAGGAGACATCACCAGCTCAGGAAGCACGAAAACGAGCAGACAGGGACATGGAGGCCATAGAGAGAAATGAACCGTGACTGCCCGAGCATGTCACCTATCTCATGGAGGGGGGCTGCATAGATCTTTTTGTCCGTTACAGAGGATCTAGAGGGTTTAGTCCAGTCTGGGACATTTTTGGAGACCTGTAGCTTGGCCAGCCTGAAATCAAGTCGTACAGGTACATCCAAAGCAAAACCCCAAACCTCACTGTGACTTGCCTGCCCATTTCCACATTTTTACCCCAAAACTTGGAAAATCCTAAGGTTTCTTGGCTAACTGGTGCTAAGTGTGTTTTCACAGAAGCCAGGACAGCATCCATTTCTTTAATTCTTTTCTGAGAAACAGCTGCAAAGTGTTTGTGGAAAGTTCTGGCCATAGAAAACTTCAGCCCATTTAGTCATAGTGGGAACAACAAGGCTTTTCAACAGAGGCCTGGGTCACTCTACTCTAGAAGCCTTTTTTTTTTTTTTAAATAGAAAAAAACATTGGCCTCTTTCTTTGTGTCAGTATAGAAACTAGAAAATACTTTTTTTTTTTAATGCTATGTTGCTGTTTTCCCATGAAACATCAACTTTATTTTCTTGCATTCTATCCTACGCATAGAACTGGTAAAAAGCTTTATGCAAAAAAAAAACCAACCCCAATATGCAATAAAACTATGTAACGAGCCCCATACAGGAGGGAGTAATTTATCGCTAAGGCTTTCCGCTTCTAACTAATGGGTCCATGCCCTTCAGCAAACCAAGGCATATTGCCTTTTCCTCCTTCCAGCTTCTCTAAAAACCAAAACCCACAAGCACCCCCCTCCCGCCCCGTTGCCTCAGCTGACCTGCACGGTCCCCGCGAGGCTGCAGGCGATGCCTCCAGTGCAGCAGAACGGTCCTTCCAAACTCGGCGTGTCCCACCCGGGAGGGGACGGGCGCAGCCCCACGGTGCCGCCAGGCCGTGCGGAGGTTCTCTGCTCCAACGCTCACAAAGATTTCTCACTGGGTAGAGCTCCGGAGGAGCTTGAGCTTATGATAAGCAACGGCATACTTAACAGTTACATATTACTGTTCATGATAATGCAATATTTCATTTGGGTGATTTAGAAGTCCCTCTTGACCAACTTACAGTGAGACACCAAACGCTTCATCAATCACAACCATTTTTATTCACAATCCAGTGCAAAAACTACAGGAAGAGTTGAATTTTCAGCAACTCATTGGGGAGGGTATTGCTACTAGCACTGAAAATCCTCCTATCTCACCAGTTTTTATGTTAGATTCAAATATATTTTCTTCCTAAGCAGCATTCCATTTTCCTGCATCTCTCTGCCGCGTTTCTTATCGTGGCAGGGTGAAAGAGTATCCAATTTAATATCTGTTTTGCAGGACAGGAGATTTTTTCATATCTTATGCACTAAGGAAAGCTGCAGGGGATGGCTTAGCAGGCTGAGCATCAGGTTTTAAATACCTAGACTCCCTGGAACCACAGATCCCATCAGGTCGACTGAGCCCTTCATGTTTCTGGGGTAGATAAATTAAGTGTCATGCTGTTTACTTTGTCGGGGTCTTGCCGAGGAGACCTCTGCGGTAAAGGTCCCGTCTGTTTTGCATGGAGTTGAAGGTTAAAGTATCGCGGTTAAGGCATAGCACCGGGTGCCACCTCTAACGTTAACGACAATTCTGCCATTTCTGTGAAGAGAGACGTCCCAGGGATCTGCTCCCAAAACGTGCTGCAATGTCACTGGACAACTCAAAATTATTCAACAGCTTATCTGCCTCGGTTTTGGTGACTGTTAAAGGGGGAAAAAAAATACATATACACCTCCCAGATGTTTAATTCATAAGTTATACAAAACTGTCAGGTCTATGGATGACGGAAGAGAGATATTCATCATTTTTACAGCCTGATTTCTGTGGTTGGAGGTAACCCTACTTTTCTGCAAAGTCATACCCTCTTCCCATTCCTCTGCACCGCACGGAAGCAGTGGCCAAGCCCACCAACATTAATGGTTCACAACAGAAGCCTTTTAAAAAGAAATTGCTGGAGAGAAGTAGTGTGAAATAATCACAAGAGACAAAACGTTAATAATAATCCCAAAAATCATAGTTTTCACGGACGTGTAGAGGTGTATGCCCATATTCACACGCACACACATGAAATTCCTCCAGCTTGGATATTTCAGAGAGGTCCCTCCATCTACTGGAGGCCTGATTCATGGAGGACAGACTCAGGGTTGAAGAAAACAGGGTGCTTTGAGGAGGGCAGCTGTAAAGATGCACTTGGCACCTATTCCTGGCCTCACTCTTTCCTTCCCAGCTACTGTTATTTTAAAGGATTTAGATACACAGAAGACCCTGGGAAAAGAGGGTGAAGGGAAATACAACGTAACAATAGAAAAGAACACGAGTTCTTCAAAATAATTTCATTTTAAGTAGAAATTAAGCAGAAAACATGTTTCCTTTTGCACTGGTTAGGGAAGGGACTGTCTTCCTATTTGCTTCCACAACAGCTGACAGGACATCGCCTGCTCAGGGTACCAGAAATAACAATTAACGCTCCCAAAACGTTGTGTGTTACAACGACACACCAAAGGTTAAATGTGGCTGTTGGCCGCACTGGCAGTAATTCCTCCTCAGGTGGTTTGGTGCAACTCCCACCTTTTCCTCCCGAACTATCCGAGGACCTGCTGGAGCTCCAGCATGGCCCAGCACCAGCCTATGGGCCTTACTGGGATGGGGTAGAAGAGACAAGAACCAGTCCTTCACCTCAATTTATACCGTTACAGTCCAACTGGGTTTTAATGGGTTTTGGCTAACCAGTAGACGTGGTTTCAAACCATTGTTTGAAAGCATCCCGTATTCAAGCTGAGATATCCAATGTTACAAATATATTATTTGCATTGCTGAGGGTAAAAGCTCCACCAGGGAAAGGAACCAGACAAATAATCCTAAGAGCCTGTTTTTACTGCAGTATTTGGTACATTTGTCTTCTGGAGGCAGGACGAAGACCCTTAGAAAGGCAGAACAAGATTTTCCCTGGCAAATCTTTGCAAACCAAAGCAAAGCAAACCCAACCAGCAGAATCTGCTATGAAGGAAAAGGATTTTGCCCAAAACCCATCTATTGATTCTGGAATCTCAGTGTCCATAAGTTAGGCTCTCCAAAACTGCTCATCGGTCTGAAACGCCTTGGCTAAGGACATGAAGGTCTGTCCTATGTCTGCCAGCTGTGGCAGGGGACAGAATGACGTTAGAAAAACACCCAGGCAGGTCAGGGGGCAACGGTGCAGCAAAACTAAACCCATTACAACAGAGCTTCTTTTCCAAAACTGCTTTGAAGCAATTATTGCAGCACCTTGTTAGCTTGCTCTTTAAAGTAAGTTACACAAGAAAGAACATCAACTCCTGACAAAATTCCATCCACCACGAAGCCTGTGACAGGCGGCTGGCTTGTAGGTGTCACTCCAAACACACAAAGCATCACAAAACCCTTAAGAGAAAGGAGGGGGAGCAAGGAGATGGAGGTGCATCGCTCACACACACACACCCCTCTCTTGGTCACAGGGGCACAGAACCAGCACCGCAGCTCAGCCTTTACGCCTTTTTTGGCTCAGTCTAACGAGATGCCCTCCATATTCCCGTCTGCCCTCTTTCTGCTCTTTGCCGAGGAAAACACAACCGGCCCAAAGCGTCGCTGGCTGCCGCAGGCGCTGGCAGCCCTTTTAGCAAATAGACAAATCCTTCATGTCCAGCTTGTCCCTGAGTTCGCTGAACCGCATCCAGAGAGCCTGGCTACAGGTCCCAGCTCAGGCAGAGTGAAGCAGAACAGAAAATCATCGGGCCTGACTCTAAGCTCCTGTTTCAGTGCTTCGAGTCACTAGTGGTCAGCAAGGAGACTTTTGGATGTGCTGGTGTGCTCAGAGGAAAAAAGCAGGAGTCAGGGCTGTGCCTCCTGCTACTCCAAAGGCGAGCCAGGATGCTCTCCCTGGAAGTGGGTTACCAACAAGGCTCTGACGGCCGGTCACACTCTCTCCTCCAAATCAACAAGCAACGCAAAGTGAAAAAACAGAAAGGACAAGGCAGTTTTTAGATGGAGGCGAAATATCCCTCCTCTCTGCCTATCAGGTCTGAGGGGTAAAGGATGAAACAGGATGGAACTGGTTTTGGTTTAAAGCTGCAAAGGAATCACAGGGAGAGCGCACTTACAGAGAAATGTATTTTCATGTAAACTTTTATGTGCCCATCCCCTGTAACTGGACATCAGGGAAGATGTTAATAAACATCAGGGTGAGAAAAACACAGTAAAAAAAAATATCGGACTACAAACCCATCGCTTCCAAGATCTCAGAAATAGCTCTGCAACTATATACTGCAGGGAGCCGAGCACACTCAAATACAAGTTTGCATCTTAAACGCAAGCACACATACATACAAACAAGGTTTTGCAGGTATTTGTTAGCTGTACCACAAGATTTTCCAGGGTCCGTGCTGCAGCTTATGTTCTGGTGCTTGTAGTATAGCTGCAGAACGTCCCCCCAAGAAGGGGCCTTGGGAAGAAGCTGAAACAGCAACAGTTTGTGTTGCTGGGGATATTTCTGAGACACAGTTGCTGTTTACTGTGTTTCTATTTCCAATCAAGCTGCAAAGTCCACCCATAAAACACGAGGAGGCATTTCTCTGGGTGTGGGACAGTGCAACACGCATGCAAGGAGGACCAGCTCTTCAGCTGCTACGCCTGGGTAGAACTCCACCAAAACACTCTTAGCCTGATCTGCAGCAGCATATTTGGTCCAGGAAGAAAACCATATTCAAAATCCCCAGTTACAAGGCTTCTCTTGGTATATATTTATGCACAAAGCTCAAATAATTTAATACCACGCCTCACTAATCATGTGAGTGCACAATTTCTGCAGGGGCAAATGGTTCTCGTGCATTTATATTGGCACCTCTCGCTCCTGCCTTAGAAAAGGTGCCTCAGAAACTTATTGCCACTTTTAAAGGTGGCGACTATCTGTCTATGCTGTATACAACGCAACGGGACTCATCGTCGGCTCCCTAAGAGAGATTAACCTACTCTACAAGGAGTCTGAAACTACTCGTAAGGATGGCAAATCACAGCATATGGCCAATTGGACAACTTCATTCCACTTCAAAGGGGAATTGAGTAATGCACTCTGGGGTATGTTCTCCTCTTGCTACCCTCGCAAATCCCCATTAATGCTAATGATTGCACAAAGTGTAAGAAAAACGCTACAAACACATAAAACAAAGCAAGATTGGTCAAGAATACGCAAAAGCATATGCAAGGGGATCTAACGAGCATTTAAATGGAGCACAATTTCTTTCTCTTTTCCTTTCTTTCCTTAAAAGCAAGAGGCGTGCAGTATTGCAAAAACATATAATTTGCCAACAAACGTACAAACTACAGCTCGTGACAAATAGTGAAACAGAGACCCGAAATTCAAGGCCAGCACAAGTTCATCATCTTAACTGGAGATCACAAAACTGGCTCCTAAAGTAAAGAAAAAAAAAAAGAAAAACCAAAAAAACGAACACCAATTCCATTTTTGCCTAAGAAAACCATTTCCTACCAACTTTGAAAACAAGAATGCCTACAGTGATCTGACTGGAGTCCCTGTGATGGTTTTGGCTCTGCTCCCTCACCCCTCCTCAGCTGGGTGGCTAAATGTGAGTCTAACCACGAGGTTCACAGGGTTCTCTTCTTATTAACCTTCCGCTTCGTGCTTCCAATTTTAGACAGGAGTAAAACTGCCTTTCAGAAACTTCACTTATTCTTAGATACCTCTGAGGTGAAAGTTCATATCTCTGTCCATGTCCTACTGCGGAAGGACATTACTGAGTTAATACAACAGACAGCACAGGGTTAACATACTAGGGTTTGGCCTTTCCTTGCTTTCCTTGGATTTTTTGGTTTTATTTATTTTTTAGAACCCTCACAACAGCAGAGAGAAAATAAAATATGGACCTGATCTCTTAAATGCAAGATTTATGACAGCAACCTGCAACCAACCATTGTGGTAGAGCAGCATCATGACTAATTAGTACCTTCGTTAAATGCCTGGTGCCAAGACCATGCTGTCACCATGGCCCACCAACGCTTGTGTGAGAGTATGAAGCAAGATGGGGTGAGAACTGAGAACACCTTAACTGCTCCTGAAAAACTGCACCCAGGAGCACTCCTGCTATGGAAGAGTGTCCTTCCAAGCCACAGGACATCTCCCAGCATGGTTATGGGCACCACCTCAGTCAGGGCTGTTCAAGATGAATCTTGTCTTTGAGCAAGCAAGAAAAACTCGCAAGGAAAAAAAAAAATCAGATTTGGAAACTAAATGTTTTATAATCTCCTGCCATGCAACTTGGCTTTCAGGCAACCTTCCAACCCTTTCAAGAGCAAAAAACCAAGACAAATACACTGTCTTCTACCATCTCCTGGGGTATTAAGACCAGAGTGTGATATGATACCACACAGGTTTACGAATCTGTACAAGCGGAAGGGAGTGACGCACCCATTCACGGTGGTAGAGGAGATGGAAAACAAACCACATGAAATAAAACGGAGCCAAAATAATCACTTCTGTTCGAACAAATTTATCTTTCCATGTTCCTCTACCAAATTCAGCATGGCTTTCCTGGCACCGGGAGCACCTGGGCGACCTGCAGTGCTGCGACTCCCCATCAGCAGAGCCTGGCTCGTCCAGGCTTTGGCCATAGAAACGGCACGAGACAAGGAGAGCAGAAACATCGGCGAAGCCAACCAGCAACGCTGAACACTACTACACACTCTCGCGTACAACTGGGCTATTGCACTGCTCTTATCAGCAGATACAAGTTGAAGGTCAGCCTTGATGCACTTACTGAAAACTGACACTGCCTGCATCCTGCAGTCAGCACGACTTCAAATCAAGGCTCCCAATTATGATTAGTGATTTTGTTTATTATTGCAGGGCCTCAGGACAAACAAAAAAGGAGCCCCATGGTGCTCAGCGCTGTACAGAAGTGCTTAATTAGCCTCTACATAGGCTGTTCCCTTGAGCTTCTTTTAAACAAGATATTTTCAAAATATCTTGTAAATTCAAATTTCAAAATTCTAAAAGTCAGTTTCCTGAAGTTTCTTTCTGTAAACAATTAACACAGCTTTGCCTTTCCAAATTTCAGATATACACCAAACACTTCACTCTTTTGCTTACGTTAAGAAAAATTCCTATTTTAAAATCTTGGTCCTTCAGATGTAAATACATTTTTGCCATTCATTTAAGCCAGGCTTTGAATTGGAATTTCCTCTGAATTACGTGAAAGTTGGAAAGTTTTTCTGTTGTTTCTCTCCTCCAGCTACAGTTACATATTGATGATATGTATCACAAACACAGGAATATTCACAAATTGGAAAAGCAACTCAAGAGTTGAGTTTTAACTCAACACTATATGAATTGGTTGTATATGAAATCTGAAGCCACACTAAGACCTCATGAGGTCAGCAGGATGATGAGAGCAGCACACAGCTAGGTAAGAGGAATACCAAGAACATTACAACAGTGAATGCTGGAAAACATGAACAAAAATTTTGAAAGAACAGTAAAGCTTCAAGCTTTTTCCACTTTCTCTGGAGGCATCTGGTCATGTACATGATTAGAGATGCCGAAGTAGTTGTACCACTGGTCCAAGCTCCCGTACCAGCACTTGTTTGCTGTTCTGAACCGGGAGGTCACTTGCTAAATTCAATGGGTCAAAAAAAAAAAGTGGCATACGAGGTGAGAAGAAGGCAGCTCATCCTTCTGAAAGTCCTTTACCCATGGTACCAAATCTTCTCATCTTGTCAGCGGATAGAGGGACTCTCTACTCGGGTAGACAATGGTAGGACAAGGGGTAATGGGTTTAAACTAAAAGATAGACTTAGATTAGAAGGAAATTCTTCCCCATGAGGGTGCTGAGGCCCTGGCACAGGGTGCCCAGAGAAGCTGTGGCTGCCCCTGGATCCCTGGCAGCGTTCAAGGCCAGGTTGGATGGGGCCCTGGCCAACCTCATCTAGTGGGTGGCATCCCTGCCCATGGCAGGGTGTTGGAACCAGATGATCTTTTAAGGTCCCTTCCAACCCAAGCCATTCTATGATCCCGAGGACCAGACCATCACTTGAAAGCATTTTATGATCATTTTTACATGCAAATACTTCCTGCTGAGTCTCCACCTCACTCAGATTTGCACCAATAATTTAGAGGTCACCAGCTATTACATCCTATTATCTAACCCTTCAGACTCTGCTCTGTTTCTTTTACTGTTACTGTGCACTGATGTTTCCATTCACCTTTGAAGATGCCTGTTTAATTCAGCTGGATTTTTAGAAGACACTTTGGATTACATTTTCCCCAAGCTTATTTTAGCAATTTCTTGGCAATAAATGATATTTGAATGCCCCACAGAAACCCCACATCAAATATTGATTAGTGTTACTTCCATTACCATAGGCTAAACTACTTGGGTCCTAAGAGCAAATTAAAGAGTTTGCTTCCACATTCTGGTCCTTTAGAGGAAGGACACAACTATTTTCCACACCAAGGAAGATGTTGACACAGAACCAAATAAATGCCCTAAAAATGGTTATTCCTCTGACACGGTTAAATAAAGAAAATATAGTAAACTAATTTGCATGCAGAGAATAAAATCAATATAGTTTCCATTTAGGGAACAAAAAAATACATGCAGACATACTCTTCATTTAAGGTAGAGTTTCCTCAGTTCCCCTCTGAATACCCAGCTCTGCAGCGTGCACCTCGCTATAGCACTCGGCAATCTCTGCTTGACATTAGTACTAAACAATATTCATTAAGAGTGTAACACTAAAGTGCAACATGTAAGTAAATCAAACTCTCAATGCTCTATTTTACAAATTTCATGGGCCACTGGGGATAATTAAAAGGGTAATTATATAAAGTTGGTGCAGTTTTGAGACTCAAATGACATTTTCTGCTTTAAAGCACTTGACAATCTGGTATTTTTCTACTAAGACAGTCTTTTTGTACTTTTATGGTCAAGCAGTATACACAAGAACTGGGTTTTAAGGTATTTCAATTCTTTTTTTCTCTCTCTCCTCCCCACGCTGTTTTCCTTGATTAATACCACTCACTACTTCTCCCTGAGAGTCCTATGTTGCAATATTAAGATATCAAGAAATACGAGCCCTTTTTTAAAAAAAAAAATAATAAAATCACTGATCACCATAACACGATACTGAGCCTCAAGCCTGGTTTAAACCGTAGCTCTGAACAAAAATGGCATTGCTCTGGGTGTTTACAGCGCTGGAGTGCTGTTTGGTTTGTCACTGTGTTTAACCACTGCTCTAAAGCTAGCAAAGTACATTACTGGTAGTAACAGCTCATGAAAAATACAGCGAAGAAACTGCTAGTGGCAGAAGCATTTAACTTTCTTGTTAGCAGCCTCCCCCATGTGGCACTTTAGCACCAGCAAGTTGTTTATTATGTTCTGTGCCAGGCAAAACTGATTAAATGGGGCTCTTAAGAATCAAAGCGTTATAAATTCATGGAAATACAGCAAGCAATAAATTCCATGGAATTAAAAGCTTACTAGTGCTATTAGCATTTCAGGGTGTTTGCATTGTTAATAGTGATGTGCAAAAATGATGTTCCTATAAGACAAGGCAAACCAACAGAACGTATGCTTTAGCGGCTAATTTTTTTTACACAATGTCATCGTCACTTGTAAATTTTTTCCCCCAAAAACTAAAACGCTCATTAATGTTTTAACGAAAAATCTGAACCAGAGGTCTACAGACCAAAGATTTACACCCCTAGTAAAAGAAAAGTATTACACATGAAACATAATGCTGTTACGACGCTGTGCAAGAGCTGGAGATGGATACCTCAAAGCAGAGGTTTGCCCTGGCTTTGGGGAGGGGGCAGCGGGGTAAGGCAGGGTGACTTTTCTGACATTGCCAGGACACCTTACAACACAACAACTCGCTAACAATTTAATAAGTAAACTCGATGCACAGTAATTCTTAATACCAAAAAGAAAGGGCAATCTAGTCTGACCTGGTGGTCAGTAAATCTGTCAACAGCTCTCCAAAGAGACATCTTTACTCGGGGCCGCTCTATCATCATTCCACGGGAATGGCTCTGGTGGCAGGTGACAAACTTCTCCATCATTACCGCAGAGCTCCGCGCGTAATGCCAAAGCCAGGCTGGTGCTGGGCCTTCCCCACGCCCATCTGTTTGCAGGCAGCTGATAACTTTGTAAACGGAATTTCTTTCAAGCGGAAACTTGGTAAAGAAGCCACCTTAGGTACGTGGCTGGCCAGGAGAGGAATGGGACACGCTTCCCACAACTGCAGAAAAATTGGGCCTTGCAGAGTTTGTTTGTTTAGTCATTGTTTTTGGTTGTTGGCTCTTTTTTTTTTTTCTTTTTTTTTTTTTTAAAGTAACAATTTGTACCTTTGTGAGCTGCTCGAACGCACAGCAGCCGGATAACCTAACCTGCAACGTCCCTCAGGGGGCAGGGGCAAATCTGGCTCTCGCTGCAGATGGGAAAATCAAATCACAGCCTTGTTGCCATAGGTTTGACACAGAATAAAGAGTATATTCTGGATGGTACATCACGCACAGCTGGCAACACACAAAGTGAAGAAAAAACAAGAAAGCTTTGTCCAGAACAAACAGTACCCATGCCACGGAGTGAGTCAGCCGCAGAGGTAGGAAACGAACCCCAAATCCTGACTCGCGGGCTCAGGCGCCGCGCGAAGCACGCGTTAACGGCACAAACCCTCTCCCAAGATTGAGGGGGTTGACATTTTGTTTGCCTCGAGCAAAACAAAACAAAGCAGTAGGTTTTAAACAGCTCAGAGGCACATTGTCTTTTTGATGTATGCATGTCCTGGCAGTCACACATCTGCATCAGGAGAGAAATAGCCTGGGTTTTTTTGGCAGTTATTTAGTCCTTTTCATCTGAAAGTTGAAAATACACTGCCATTGAACCTTTGCGGCTCCAGGTTCTGCATATAAAAAGCAGCTGCTGAATACATGCAGGGAGCAAGGGCTTTTTCTTAATGTTTGAACAGTTCCAAGTTCAAACCCATTAAAGTCCAGGTCACACCAGGATCATGTCACTATTAATGCATCCAGTTACATGCTGAGGGAAACCCAATATAAAACTATGATAAGCTCTAGTTCTCTCACAGAGATACGCTAAGGTCTTACCCAGATGATGCCACAGATCGCTCTTCATGGGCGGTGACCAGACGGGATGTCAATGTCAGAGGACAAAATCTGGGAAAGTCTCTTTACAGTTGTTTCTAAGGATGAGGTCTCAAACGTCCACAGAACTTGTTACCCCTTCTTTTGGGAGAAGAGTTTCTTATCCCATCAATGCTGTCTCTTACACTTGAGAGGTTCCCACACCGCCTTTTCCCACATCACCAGCAGCCCACCTTCTATCATACTTTGTGAAGGCACTGGGGCCGAGCAGGACACAGACCCCTAAAGACCCCCATGCTCCTTCTCCTTTTCTGGGCATATCCTCTTTGCAGATGGACAAGGTCTTGCTCATTCTTGGGGGACTCCATGCCTGGCCAACAACATGGTGCCCCAGGAACGACAGGAACAGGGTAGCAGAAGGCTTAGGAGAGACCAGCTACTGCCCTGGCTGCGTGTGAACATACTCTGGGGTCTACCCTCTACAGATACCTGGTATGTTGTAATACAGTTGATAACAGTTCTACTCTTGCCAAGAGGGAAGACTTAGTCACAGGAGAACAGACACAAGTGGGGGGAACTGAAGGCACGTGGCCTTATGATGGTAGAGAACAGAGGGTTTGATGTGAGTACTCTGGGCTTCCCCTCGCTGCGTGCAACCCACCGGTACAGTGGTACCTGGAGAAGGCCACTGCTAGCTGAAGGAAGACAGAGGAAACAGAAGGAAGGAGCTGGGAAAGCACAGACTTTAACGGACAAAGAGCTTTTCCTAATGTTCTAGACAAACCCAACATCTCAGCAAAAACCTACCAATGGTCAAAATTCCCCAGCAACATACCGACCAGAACGTTTGCTCCCCTCGGCAGTCCATCAGCTGTTCGGGTTGGACAGACCTAGGCACATATATCTACCCCTTTGATGTAAGAAGTGGGTAAGATTAGGTGGGCTGGGACAGAAGAGATCTCACGGCCCACACTGAACACCTGTAGGACCGGAGACAACCCAAATCTGCAAGGCAGCAGTGAGATGCGTGCTGCGATGGCAATGCAGAAGATGCTGCAAGACCATCCCCACCATGTTTGCCGATTGCGGTGCACGGCAAACCCTCTGCAGCACAGGAACCTTTCATGCCACACCAGCAATGGTCAGGGATCCTGAAGTGTCTAGTACTAATCCACCAACACCTATGCTCTCAATATGAGAACAAGAGCAGGTGTTTCTTCTGAACAGTGGTCTCAAACTCGCTGAGGATGCTCTGACCCCATGTAACTAAGAGCCTTCCTCCCCAGTTGCTTCTGGCAGGGCAACTTCAAAGACAGGTTCCTCAAGTGGTGGAGCACAAGTGATCCCAGGATGCAGATGATGTAGCACAGCATCGCAACGCTGCCTCATCCTGCCCAGCTGGGAATCACTGCAGGAGTTTAGCACCAGTTTCAAACACAGCTGGGTCTAGTAAAATCCAACTACTTACCAGCTCCTCTCTGAGCTTTCCATCCTAACTGTGCTGAGACAGGAGGGAAAGGATTTTACTGGACTTTTGGACCTTATCAAGTATCTAGAAAACACTACGCCTGATCTGGATGTATTTCAGACCAAGTTAACCACGGCAGCGTACAGAGCAGTAACGCTCCGGCTGCGCTGCGGATCACAAACATACGACACACTAACTACGCAAACTTGGAGAGAATTAGCGAGCACCCGCTATACAGGTGGGATTTACACTGCACACATGTTGATTTGCACTGTTCTTCACAGAGTTTTCTGAAACTTATTACAGAGTCAATAAACTCTGGGAAAAAAAATCATGAATGCTCTCTGAGATTCAAGATACATAATTTTTTTTAGAAAGAATAACTTCAATATTAAAATTCAAATTATCTAAAAACATATTGCCTCGTGCGCCCGAGTCTCATGGAGGAAAAATTTTCAAAAGCCAGAGTCTGCATTTTTAAACACTATTTTTTTTCAGTTATCCAACTTTCAAAAGAAGGATAGGCCAGACTCTCCTTTTAACTACATGAACACAAATCCAGATAATTCTTTCAGTTTTAAATAATATTTTGTCTAATTAATATCTTTTTTTCCCCCCACCAAAACACGTATTTATCTGCTGTGAAATCAAAGGCAGAAATGAATTGTTTTAAAGATAGCAGAGAGTAAATAACAAGTTTGGAACCTTGCAGCCTTACTCTGGCAATTTGTCTCATATAATTGACTCAGCAGACATGCTTACAATTTCTTACAACTTTTACAAGACCTCCTGTGGGCTTACTTTAACGTTCTCCAAAACTGAGCTCAGCTCTTTGAACACTCTAAGTAAGTAGCACCAAAAGGAATCATCTCTCCCTCCTTAAAACAAAAGGAAACAAACAATAAAAGCACATTTCTTTTTTTTCTTGCTTGACATCAGATCTCAGAGGAATAAAGATGCAAAAGAACGTGCACTTTTTCAGAAATAATTTTTCTGTTCTTTTCCAGTAACTTTTTCAACTATGTTCAATGTGCATTCAATAAAGCTTTAAAAGTAAATTTTTCCAATAAAAATTATCTTTCCCAACTATTGGAATAAATTTTAAATGGAGAATCGTGACAGCAAAGCAGCAAAATACAAACTGTAAATATAACCACATTACATTTTTCCAGTTAAAAAAGGGTGAAAAAAAAAGCCCCTCCCCCCAAAAAATTAAAGGAAATGGCCTCATTGCCTATATTATTGATTTATGCTGTTGTTGGCTTTTACATGTAGCACTTTCTATTTCTAAGATCTTTACAGACCATTACTAATGTCACGACTGAGTACTGTTCCATTGGTGGAAGTGCCCCAGCAGCAGGAAATGCTGTGCCCTTCCACAGACGTTTCCTTCCATCGGTGGGATCCACTAACCCTTACCTTGTCAGAGGATTAAATGAAGCACTTGGAATAAATCTAATACAGCGGCCATCAAAAATAAAGAAAAGGGTAAGATGGGAGAATAAAACGGGCCTACTACTCAAGAGATGCCAATTTATCATCTTTTTTTAAGAAGGGATAACAATTCTTTTTTTTAAAAAAAACAAAATAGAAAGAGAACATCATATTTCAACAAAAATCTATTTTGAAAAGCCGTATTATAAACTATGGATATTAATGGTTTGCAATGGAAATGACGTCAGAGTCTTAGTTACAAATGTCCAAATGTTTGTGCTACCCTACTAAAAAAATAAACAGTGAGCTCAGAGTCAGAAATGACCCTTTTGAGCAACTAAGCAGTATTACGCAAAACGCACTGAAAAGTATCCAGCCAGCAGAGGTGGGAGAGCCCCAAATTAAAATTCACAGATTGCACTGGGAGAAACACTGAGCAATGAAACATCTCGGAGGTGGTGTCTGAAGTTCCTGCCATTAGCAGCAGTGAAAAACGCTTTCATATGCTGCAATGAGAAATATGGGCAGGCAATCAGGGCCAAAAACTCCACCTTTTTTTTTTTTTTTTAAAAAAATGCCTTGGCTTTAGTACGAGCTACCAAATCAAAAGGGTGGCCTCCTGTAATGCCCACTGACATCACTGGTCTTGTAACACTGCCACTGTAAAATATGGTTGCTACCGCCGTAGGACAATAACTCAAGTATGCCGGAAGATATACTTCTGGTGTGGTAGAAGGCAACAGGCAATGACCTAAGAGATGACCAAATAAAATACGAAATATGCAATAAGAATCTATTTCTGGTGCCATTTTCTCACATCCCGAGATTTTTCTAACACAGGAGCGCACACCATCTTTGCGACACGGGTTTTCTAAAGGCAGGTTTCAAGACTGCAAACCCACACGTGGTTCTCACCCTTGCATGGAGCAGCAAGCACGCCTGTGAGATGCCAACAGGCAGCAGCGTCGTGTTTTAACCCCCAGCAGCCTACCTGCGCTAGCGAGCGGCAATCGCCGTGGTATCCATTGGCCCAGCAGCACAACTTGCACGAGGGCAGGTTTCAGCACACCTCTGAATCCAGAGTTATTTGCCTGCTTCAGAAGGAAACCTTGAAACTGGATCTGTGCATCACATTTTTTTGTGTGTTTGAGACTGACTGAGCCTGAGTTTAGGCTATCTGACCTGAGGCCCACGCCCGGGCTCTGGAGTAACGAGGACCGATGCTGGTCCTACCTGTGCCATTCCCAATTCCTTTCTCGCCCAAGCCAACATAAAATGCAGCATGTCCTGACGTATTATCCAGCTTGGTCTTGAAGAACCAGGCTGGACATTGCATAGTCTGCATTGCATGGTATATTATGAGCTGTTTCCTCAGTGCCTCTGTAGCTAGACCAAGTTAAAAGATGAACACAGCAATGTACCTGTTGAACACAGTCCATCGCAAAGCTACGATCCGTATAGAATCATAAAATGGTTAGGGTTGGAAGGGATCTCAAAGATCATCCAGTTCCAACCCCCTGCCATGGGCAGGGACACTCCCCACCAGCCCAGGCTGCCCAAAGCCCCATCCAACCTGGCCTTGGGCACTGCCAGGGAGCCAGGGGCAGCCACAGCTTCTCGGGGCACCCTGTGCCAGGGCCTCAGCGCCCTCACAGGGAAGGATTTTCTTCCTTATATCCAATGTAACCCTCCCCTCTTTTAGTTTAAACCCACCCCCTTGTCCTATCACTCCCTGCCCTTGTAAACAGCCCCTCTCCAGCTTTCCTGGAGCCCCTTTAGGGACTGGGAGAGGAGAAGCTCTTCACAGACCATGGATGGCACAAGAACAGGCTCCAGCTTTTGAGCACAGCTTTTACACCACCCCTTCCCACACGACTCAGGCTGACATGTCCAACCATCTTCAACAGCACTGCTACTGCAACACCAAAATAAAATAATTAAAAAAAAAAAATCCCTCACAGACACATCAGTGCCCCCCTGGGATGTCATGTCTGCCTCTAGGGAAGCATATTGCTAAATTTCCTGGTACAGAGAAGGGCGGCGGGAGCAACTCAAACACTTGCCTGCGGCAGGGATGCTGCAGGCCTGCGCTCCATGACGGCACTTGTCAATATAACCATTTTTGCATGAACCTCATTAGCTGAGGGAAGTTGGGCCTCCTCTGATGATAGCTTAGTTTAACGTACCTCACAGCACTTTTTAGCAACTGATGGACATCAGCGCATCCTTTATGGCTGCTTAATCTGCGGTTACAACTTTCACATGTTGGGCCATATTCAATATATGCAACTGTGTTTGATCGGCGGGTACAGCTTAGGCTAGCGGTTTCCAAATCCAGAGGCGTGCACAGGCCGCTCGGCCTCGTGCTTCATGTTCTTCACAGATTCAAACCGGACGACGGTACTTAGAGTGCATGTTAAGTAATATAAATCAGCACTTACGTTTTACTGAAGATCATATCCGAGCATCTACCTAAACTAATGGAAGAAATACTGCAGGATTAAGCAAAATATTGGCCAAATCTTGCTCACTTTAGCAGTCTTCATCAAGACCAGAAGGATTTGGTCCAAAAGCATCAGGTAAGAGGATCAAAACCTGCTACTGACTATCTTAAAGCTGAGAAACGTATTTTTCCACCAACCCACTTGAAGATTTATAATATATTAAGGAATGTTAAAAGGAAGAAGAAGAAGAAAAGCTAAATGGGCCAAAAGCAAACAAAAGAAACATGTTCTCTTGAGATTGCTAATGCTGGCAGACAATAGCGCAGAAAGAACTCCTCTGACAGATCTTTGAAGTCTTCAACACAGCATGCGAGTGGTCCATGTTAATGAGATTTGCTCAGATACTTTTTAAATTATTCCAAAACATCTTAATGTATTTTCTACATCTTCTTGATCCAATGGCTTCAGGAAAGTCATAGCTTCACCCGTCTCTGGACTACACCTCTCATTCAAGTAGGTATGGTCTTCAAGCAGCTGGTGTTGCCAAAGGCCCCCACACAACCTTTTCAGGGTTTATCCCAGGACATGCAGGTAATACTGTCATTTCTATTACTACAGATTACAGAAACACTTTACACCTCACTGTACCTTAATATGTGAGTAACTCAAAGGTCTTAACAAGCAGGATATTACAACGTCTCCCAACAATCCAAAAATAAAATGAATCCAGTCTTAGATGTGGCTTGACAGACAGTAATCACTCCAGCTACCAACTAACACCCCAGTGCCAAGTGAGAAGCAGGCATCACTGGGGGTCTCCCACATCCCTATTTCCTGCTGTGGGCGACACCAGCACTCGTGCAAAATGCTTCCAGTACAGCTCTACATAATTTGGGCCTGTTGCAGAGAAAACATTGGAGAAAACGTCCAACAACCAGGTTGTCTGCTCTGCTACAGGCTTTCTGACGAATGCACCCAAGTCACAAGACCCATATTCAGAAGAGCCGCACACAGCATCTAGGAACGATGGCTACTTATGCCCTGCAACATGTTTTAAGACTATTAGGTCAAAAGCAAGAGAAGTCAAGGTGCCAAACTCAGCACAGAAAACATCACCCTACTAACGTCCCACCGCCTGACCTGCAAGCACCACTGCCACCCAGCTGGTACAGAAAACAGGAGTGAGGACCTCACCAGCACATCTTCTGGAAAGTCACTAACAAGGAACAGTGCTGGGAAGGAACTGCACACACTGCTGAGCCCTTCGCAAACAGAAACTTCTCTGAAAAAATTTGTTCCAGGCAGAAGTCGAAGACCTGGAACAACTCCTGGTACGGCCAGCGAAGAAGCAGCACAGCGACATGCTGACCCTGTTTGAGAGCTACGGCTCTTCCCGATGAAACAAGTGGTGGGACTGTTAGGAAAAAATTAATGGTTTTTTGGGTCCCAGAACCACTTTGTTTTTCACATAGAGAAACTGCACAATCCATTTTTTGTATTGAGCTCAGGAAAACAGTCCTTCTGACCTTTCTTCTGGACTGAAGGGAAGGGAGGAGGACATATACATTTATAAAAAAGTTAAAGCTCAAACCCACAGATTTATCTGTTGATCATTTCATTCAGTTCCGAGTTACAGCAGGCAGCTTCTGTTTTATTATCACTATTTAATCAGCATTTAACTCTGACAAGATTTGAAATTTTAAACTAAGTGCAACTTTACTAAATCCTTTGTGTTGATTTTTTTTCCTGTTAAGGGTTTTCTAAAGGATTCCATCTTTGCCATCTTAAAAATCTGCATGTGCCTTTTGTTATCAATAATGTACAACTTCAGTAGCATGTTTTGTACTTCTCAATTTTTCAGCATGCAAGTTATCCCTGATTTATAACGCTCACTGAATGGTGTTTGATTATTGAAAATGCTTTTACATACATTCAAACAAATGACTGCTCCTGGAAAACTAACACTATTGTCCATAATTCTGTAAAAACACATTTCCCCTCCCTTCTCCCCAAACCAAACATTTCAATTCAGATTCTTTCTTTGAGGAAAAACTGGCATATAATTAGGAATTATGCCTAACGGTGCTACATAAAGGAGAAAGTAAACATCTTAATTCTGAAAGTTTAACCATCAAAGCCCCTTGCTGTATCTATTCTGTTATTTGTGCCTTCGTTCAGAGCTCTTTGGAGCTCGCAGCAAAGAAGCAAGCAAGCAAAACAAGTGGTGTAAAAATCCATTTCGCCAGCTCCGTCCTGTGTCCCACTCCGCGTGCCCGAGGCCAGGCTCGCAGGCAGCGCTGGGACACCCGGGGCCATGCAGCCGCTCCTCCAGGAGCGGAGAGTCCTGCTCTGCAACTGCACGGAGCGGCTTAACCACTAACTCAGAAGATGGGATTTCACCTGAAATTAAGCTATCAAGCAATTGAGCTCAAACTCAATCAACCAAACCCTTAACCTTCCCTGTTTCAGTGGCACTGCTCTAATTAGGACTATCACTATTTCCATTACTATCTCCTATTCTCATGGTTTATTATCTCAGCAGTTCCAATTCTCACCCAGTTGAAATTTGACATCGAGTTTCTTGGACCACATATCACTCATTATGGCTTTATTTTATGAAATATGTTGCAAGATTATGGACCGATCCTGCTGCAAATAGGTTTTCATTGAAAATCGCACCCCTCACTGCAGTGGAAGCAAGACAGAGCCAAACCTCACGGACACAAGTCCTAACGTTAAAGAACATGTAGAACGACTTATTTTTTGTCGAGTTGTGGATTTTGCTGTGCAGTTTGAAAACACGTGCTTGAACACGCATCCTACTTGTACAGGCTGTAGCTGACCTATGGTTTTCCAGTCCTCAGGGTCTTCCCACTGAGCCTGGATCAGCTTCTAGCAGACAGAGTTTGGCTGAACCCTACTTACCAGGGGAGTGGGGCGAGACTAAATAATCTACAATACTCAGGAGGTCAGACTGAAAAATCTAGTGGTCTTTTCCAGTGGTATCTTCTACGAATCACCCAAACTGCTGACTGCTGAAGGATGCAGGCCAGAAGGTCTGCCTGCCATACAAGGTGTCCTGATGGTAGCAATACGAAACACGTCTGCTTTTGGAGACATGGCCTGCAAACTTCAGGCAAGCCTATAGGTAGGGTTTTGCATTTATCACAACCAAAATTCCTAGTTTTCCTGGGTCACATGGCTCCCACAAGAATCCCATAAATTGAGGCCCTCTGATGCACCTGGAACTTCAAATTGTTCCCTTCCTCACAAAAAACTCAAAGGGGGAACAGCACTGCAGGGTAAGGAATCACCACCTTCTTACACTGCAGAATCTGCCTCCTCTTCAACAGCTGAAATGCATCTAATACCTCATGGGCTCTACCATAAGAAAGCCAAAACAGCAATATTCAAATCTTGAAGAGAGTCATATATCATACAGCTGACATGGACCATTGGCATGGCCAAGGATTGCAGTACTCACTTGAACTTCATGAATTTCATCCTCACTAAATAGATATTTTTGGCAACAAAGAACTGAAAAAAAAACAACCCACATCGTCCTCAGATCTATTTTAATTTAAAACAGAAAAGAACAGGGACATCTTTTCCTCTTGAAGTACATTTTAATAAAATTAAAAATAAAAATAGCTCTAATTCACTCCGATGCATTTAGTCATTCTGCAAAATTCTAACTTTAAAATGAAATCACCATTTTATATTCAAACAAGGTCAAGAGAACAGCACTAACGAGCACTGACATCACAGCGAACAGCAGCCACTGCTCAACGCTTACATCAGTGTTGCTTGTTGCTATGGTGCTTAACCGACTATTAATTTCTGAAAGAAGGTGATTATAAAGCAGCCATATGAGCCTCAGTCAGATGACACCCTTCAGTACCAAACACTGATCTGCGTTACTCCTGTCTTCTGCAAGTTAATTTTGTGAATCACCACTTTTGTGATGTTAATATTCTTTTCCAACTCGAAACTTTGGACTAGAAGAGAGGCAAGGAGTTAATTTAGAAGCAAGGGACTTTCACGTTGCTTTAAATAAAAATCATTTTGCAGAGAGTGATATTTCTTTCCTTTTCCCTACACTCCGAAAGACTAAAAAGCATGTGTTTTAATTTTTGCAGAGATAATAAGCAAGCAAATTAACTGCTAAATTCTGCTATCCTGATCTGCTCAACACGCTGCTGAAAATCCAGGAGTGCCTGAGCCTGGGACAAAGCAGCGTTGAAGCTGCCTTGACTATTCCCCAGGGAACTTGCCACAGGGCTGTGTTGCTGCAGCACCCACGGATGCTGGTCCATGGGCTTGGCCATGTGGCCACCAAGACCAGCCAGAATAGGGTGCTCCCATTTGCACCCAGGCTCTATCTGTCACCAGACGGCCTCCCCAGCACATGGCTGAATGGACATCCTGGTGGCCTTTTCTCCTAAAACACAACTAGGCACCTAAACCACGGGCTCCCCATGCAAAACACAGGTTTAAGCCACAGCGGTGGCTCCAAAATCTTAACTGCCAGCCCAGCGCTGCAGAGTCCTTATCCATGTTGCCAGAAAAGCTTTTACTTGTGCAACTAAGGCAGGCTCAGAGGGTTTGCGGGGTCAGATCCTTCCCTTCAGACATGCTTCAGAAACTGTGTGCAGAATATTGTGTGTTTACCTTCCTCAGTTGCTCCTGTAAAGCAATCTTCAGCTACAGCCACCCAAAAAGGTCACTCTTCTTACCCTGCAGAGAAAGAAGGTAACACACGTGACTGCTGGGTCAGCAACACCACCCACAGCATTCTCAGTTGCACCACATTCACAAGTACAAACAAAAACAAAGCAACAAATGAATCTAATCGTGTTTAATGGTGAATGACTTTCAGAGAGAGTTAATAAAAACAATCAAGTCACAGGACCGCAGCTTATCAGTACCAGCCAGTGTGAGGCTCTTCAGTTCAGCACGAACAACTTGGTCTTTGGGAGAAGAAAAAAGGAAGGGAAAAAAAAAGAAAAACCCCATGGAGATGAGACATCTTTGTTCTCTAGCATAAACTTTCTTAATCTTGATGCCTATCAATCTATTTTCAGTTTGAATAATAGATGAGTTCAGCCCTTTGTTTCAGAAATCTGACTATTGCCAGAATGGGTTCTCCTTACTTAAGGCATTTTAAGACCATTTGTAACCACTGCTATTTTAGCTTCTGGATCCTTTCTTTTTTTTCTCATCCTTTTCCATAGAGATGCAGTCTTAGATGAGATTTTAAAACTAAAATTCGGAAAGTTGTTTACTGTCTTGGGATGTCTTCTCATTAAGCATTACCAAGAGCACACCAAGCATGCCAAGGTGGGAAGAGCAGCGGGTATTAAAAAGAGAAATAATTAAAGTGCATCTTTATAAAAAGTAGGAGGGAGAAAACAGCACGTGTAGGGTTTTTTTTACCCTGTATATTACTGCATCTTGTGTACTCTCTCTTATGCAAAAGAGTATGTAATCTTTTAAGAAACATGACAATCTGCCACTTTCTGTTCATGTAATTGGGATCAACATATGGTACAAGAGAAAAGAAAAACATTTGTTTATTAATTTAGATCAAGTTACTAACTCAAACCACTAACAGCATTCAGAATTAATTCCACATCATTTGACCAAATACCTTAATAGAGTAAAATTATAACATAATTTCACTGAAATGTGGATCATCTGGCGCAGGGGTGCAGAATAATATGGAATAAAGACAGAAAGATAGAAATACGCAATAATTTGGTGACACAGATGACATCATATGAAACGGAAAGTCAGTGGCATGTGAATGTGCAAGACAGAGCTACACGAAACTCCATCTCATAAAATTCACACAGTGATGTGGAGTTTTGGGGGTGTTTGTGAAACTCATCAAATGGTAAGTTATGCTATTTACATCAGCAAGTGAAGCTTTTCACTGAAGCAGTGAAATACCAACCTCTGGGAAAAATCAGAATCTTCATTAAGTTCTTTCACAAGAAAATGTACTCATTTGCCATTTATTTTGGAAGGAAAAATGTTTTCACAATGAGAATGAGGCATTACCTCTTTATCATTGAAACCCAATTATTTTTAGCCAGGGGAAAAAAAAAAAAAGGTTACCTTGAGATGAAATTGATATTGCTTTTATCTGTTGCTCACTGGCATTTTATTTTTATTTATTTTTATGTTTTGGGTGAGAAGCTTTTCACAGTTCTTGTAATGGGGTACCAGAAGATCAGGGGCCAAAATTAACGTGTGTGTGGTGTATCGGAAGCCCTACGCGCTTCGCTGGGGTACATGCAGAAGACATTCCTGACTCTGCCCTGTAAAGGACATAACGCTACTCCATCATAATAGGTCAGGTCTCACCTTCCTGACAGTATGTAGAACAATACGTCTTCTATGTAAAATACGTGACCTTTGACATACGATGTGCTCTTAGATTAGCAACAATAAAGCCTTTTATCCTGCTTTGCTGCGGAGGTTATCTTGTATGTGACACTTCAAACCTCTTTTCATATTTATCTGTTTTATAAATTTTCTGGGTATTTGGCAGTCAGATCCTTATTTTGGCAGTATTTTGCAAGCAGACTTCATTTCTACCCTGAGCCTTCACGATACCAAATGAACCATCTTAAAATGTACTTTTTAAGGAAACTGCTGAAAATTACACGTTTGCATAAAATACGCACACAATCTTTCGGCAGCGCTGTAAGAGGCAGGTAACGTTTTCTAAACACGTTTGTCAGATGTGAACTGAACGCAGTCCAAGGAAACCCCTTAACACTGGCCCACCCTTAGCTTGTGGGCGACCAACGGGTCCCACCGAGGGCAACGCACACGTGGAGGGTTGAGGAGGACTTCAGCTCTTCTCACAAATTACTCCCTGACTGAAATCCGGGCTGCTTTCATTTCTGGTTATCTAAGCCTTGCTATATGCTACCTGGCTTTCAGAAATTTGGATAATGTACCATTGAAGTTAAAATGAGCAGCAGGGACAGCTGTTCCCACCTGTGAAAATGTCTCATTAATAATCAAAAAAGTTGAGTATCTCAAAATGTAGAAACACAAATACAGACTTTCCTGCTGAAAATGTTTATATGGGTGAGCGAATTGATGTAGGCAACACACATTCCTTCCATCATGCTGTCTTTAAGATAAACACAAAGTACCATCAACACTGTAAGTGTGCGTGTGGAGCAAACAAAGAAAAAAAAATCCCATCCTACCAAAGCAAGACACCTCGCTACACTCATATTTTCCCCCAAGGAGATGATTAAAATAGAAAACCAAACCACAAACAAAAAAATCCACTTCACAAGCAGCAGTGGTCCTGCTGTCTCACAAGCGGACGGAAGGTCTCCAGGCGCCCGCGACACCGTCCCTCGGCTCAACCGGCATCCCACATGGGGAACGGTCCCCAGCAAAACTACCCGTCCTGCTCAGGTTTTACCAGATATTCCTGAAAACATTGGGTTTGCTCACCATTGGGTTTGCTCACCATTGGGTTTGCCCATCAGCGAGACGAGAAAATGCTTTCAGAACACATTTTTAAACCCTTGGATGCAAAGATACTGCTAAAAATAGCTGGTTTGGGCAGGATTTTGGAAAGAGTACCAGTAATAATCCTGAAGAGATGACAAACTGAGCCAGTGCCATAACCTTTTAGGTTGACTTGAACAGAAAGCCCTTCTGTTGCTTTGATCAGGTCCCACCTATTTACCTGGTAGGAAGGGACCAGATAAAAAGATCAGACACTTTGCCATTATACCTGCTGCCGGGTTGGACCTCGTAACACTTTCATCCCCCAACGATTATTTGATTTAGTGGTCTCCTCCTCGAGGGCAGGGAGGGCGTTTCGGGGCGGCTGCAGGATGGAGCCCTAACTACAAATGATTACCGCAAAGCCAAACTTAACTGATAATATAAAGAATATGCAGAAATAGAGAGCACCGCAGAACGAAAGTCTACTTAGAACAGTAACATTTTTACTAATACCTAAATAAGAAGAGCCTTGGGTATAGCCCAAAATAGATTAACAAAGACCTTGATCCTACACAACCTGGCTGTGAGTAATTTTACACAGGAAAGTAGAACATCAGTTGAGCTGCTCCTCTTGCTTAGACTTACACACGTACTTTTTTTTTTTGCCAGTGTCCCGGCCTCGAGCAGCCCACAATTCATTATTGGAAACCTAAAGCAGCAGAGGAATCTCCCCTTCACTACCTAGAAAGCATACTTTTTATTAAATAAAAAAAAAAAAGAGAGAGAGAGAGAGAACACACACCCCTGATACACAACAAAAATTGTTTCTGAAATTTGATTTCGATTCATTTCTCTTGAATAAGACCAGCTGAAATATATTTAATGTGTCTGATTAAAGTATTTACTACAAGACTTCCTGAAAGCTTTAAAATATCAAAATTTGATCATCAAAATAAGCACTTCTGTGCAGTAATTTCTTCTGAAGAAAGTGAATCATAACCATCTACTACAGCTATTTCTTTCCCTTCAGAGCTCCCTGAGTCACATTCAGCTACATGCAGGCTGAAATATGAATTGTGAGAACAGTAGGACACATTTCTTATTTTCTCGTCCTGTGCAGGAATAGATGCAGTCAATGCTTTGTCAACTGTACATGTGTAAGAGAGAGAAAAAAATGTTTTCCATTTGGTACTTTGCTAATGCTGAAAATAGAAGACGCACACTGATCGCGAAGAGCAACATCTGGGACCAGGCGTGCTTCTGGGCCCGATCCTGCGTGCAGGTTACTCTTCTCACCCAGCCACTCGGTTGAGTTCCTTGCACTAACACACATAAATCACACGTAGAATTGCTTTCGGGATGGTCAGCGGTCACCTCTTCAGTTTTGTGGCACTCATTTTTTATTTTTTTTTTAAAGAGGTAGCCAGCTACCTAAAAAAAATTAATATTAGGCTAAATATTATTAATAATCTGAGGGAGAAATATCTTTCCTGACCGTTGCCAGGGTGGCTACTCTTATCGTGCACTGAATCTCAGGAGGCAGCGCGGTACAGGAGATTTTCCATACCAGGAGTCATTATCACCTCCTCAGAAAGTGAAATGCAGGTGAACAGTAAAACTGCGAGCGACTAAGTGCACTTCTTCCACCTCGCTTTGGAGAGGGGGAAATGGATTTGGTACAGGCCAAAACACAGGGATATCAGTGCTCGCTACCTCGCTGCTTCTCGGTGGAAGGAGGGAGCAAATCATACCGCGTTTTCATTTGCAGTCATTAGCAGGCTTTTCGGAAGCTGGTGCTTATTATTTATTCTAAATGGAAATAAAATAAAAATAAGTAACTGCACGAGGACAGAGCTATGCACCGTACCTTTTCTCTTTCAAAACAGTATTACCTTTCAAGTCCACCGTAACCTTGGGAAAGAATCACTCCACGTAAGCCAACGCTACAAAACTAATCGCAATCCGTTCCTCCCCCGCTTTTTAATAGCTCTTATAGGAACTAGGGGTACGGTTAACGGACAAGTTAAGAACAGCCCGCTCCCAGTGCGGAATCCGAACCGCCACTGCAAGCCTTGCATCTTTTAATGATGGATCGGTTATTTGCCTCACACAAATTACTTTGCATAACAGAGCTGGCCCCTCATTGAATTCATCAGACGTAAAGACCGTAACACGTTCCCAGAAAGTATCAAACCTGTCAAATGCCCAATCAGATGCTGAGAGGCCATCTCGCTGGCGCGGAGAGCCAGGAGATCAAACGCTGCCGCCTGTTTCA
>VWZZ01007698.1:139029-153984 GCA_013399095.1 Psophia crepitans | reverse complement strand
AAAAAAAAAAAAAAAAAAAAAGGAGGGGGGTGAGAGTGGAGCAAGACCTCCAGAAAATAAACAGGGTGTACAGTTTCAAAGGCTACAGACACAGACATTTCATTGTTCAAGCCAATTATCAGTGGAAAATAATAACAACAGATGGATTCAGAGTCACTGACTTTTCATATGCACTTCATCTCTGCACAACAGATGATGAAATGCGAGAGCTATCTCGGAAAGGCAAAACATCTTTCAGTAAAAGAACTCTATACTCCAGATGGGGACCTTCTAAGGCAGCTGATTATCTTCTTATAACGTTGTAAGATAGACTTACTAAAACATTTCAAGAGCTGATCAGATAGGATGAGCACAATGGCATCATTATGAGGAGCAAGTTCCTTCGGCCTCAGACTTATGACTAAACTAGTCGGAGATTTCAGTAGGGTCAGAGCTGTCTGTTACCCATTTTCACATCAAATACTGGTTTTCAGGGGGAAAAAAATAAAAGGGTCCAAAGCTGCTGCTCACAGCCTAGGCAAAACACGGGGGTTGGCGTCGCCCAGAGAGGGGACGCAGGAGTGGGGACACCGAGTCAGCGGCTGCGTGAACTGGTCCTCAGCGAAAGCCTTGCCACCGCGAGCAAGGTGAGAACGCTCACCTTCTGCAAACACATCATTTCACACGGGGACAAACGCAGAGGATAAAACATATTTACAAGCACGACTGTTTCCACTATAATTGTTAGATGTAGAGGAACCTCGTCATCGAGGGGCCCACGGCGATGTAAATTAGGAGTAAACTCAGCTGAGTCAATGGAGTTACACCCGCGAAAACTGTTGAGAGGCACAAATAAGACCTAAATTCGTTCTTACAAAGCCTTTACAAAAACTTATCTTTTTATGGGAAATAAAAATTTGCTTTCAAAGGGAAATAACAAATACATGTAAATTTTGGTGGTTCCGGTGATAAGCAGTTCCAACAAATGTCACAAACACCCAGCGAAGAACCACCTACCTAGCACAACCTTCTCCCACTCAACCTGAATACCACAAAGTATGTGTTTTTGATCACATGAATCAGGTACACCACAATTTCAAAACTTAAAAAAAAAAAAAGTAGTGGAAAAATTAGCTCAATAATCTTTAAGACAACATTTCTTTAATGGAAGAATACTACACAAGTCGTGCATTAAAACGAACTGGTTGCCGTTTCCACAGTTTCTTCTCCAAAACACTGCAAGGAAAATTTAAAAAAAAAAAAAAAAAAGGGCTCTGTAAATCAGTATTGCGTACCAAGGGGTGGCAATACACAACCCAGCACGATGAACTTGCACCTACTGCTAATTTACTTCACAAGTTACAGAATATTTCAAGAGTAGAGGGCTGTTGGCTTCACAAACGCGAAGGGAAGAGATGAGTTTGCGGGCACAAAGCACAGCGTTTCCCCTCTTTGTGAAGTACTTTGTCAAAAGTAAATTCACAGGGGAACATACAAGCAAAGAGTAAATTTTGCCCAGGGCAAAATTCTGCAACTGCTTTAAGAAGCAAACAAGAACACAAAAGATGTGTAATACAACCATCTGGCTCTACTCATGCTATATCAATAATCCCCAAAATTTATCCCCACCCCCTTAATCAACCCACACTGATGCCACAAAACCAAATGGCATCACTTATGCTTCCTGCCCATCACATTTTGAAATGATATTTAATATGCATACAGTACATATTTGCATGTTAATCAATTTCTTTAAGAAAAAAATATTTTTGCTTCTTGAGCTCTTAGTTCTGCTTTTTCTACTTATTCACACTGGGATCTCTAAAACCACCAAGAAAGTCCTTGTGGTAAAGATAGTCTCATATCGACACAGCGTCTCAGGTATCAGGATAACGTACCGGTCAAAACTTCAATCTCTTCTTCTCTCTAGTTTTGTGTCACGGTATGAAAATAGCAGAGGGTGAATAATAAGGTGCCAGCAAAATTAGCTGTTCAAGAAACACGGGTAAGCAACCCGTTTTGAACTTGAGGTTGGATGCGCTTCTAAGCATCGCCCCATTTGGGATGCAGGGAAGGAATTACGGAGGGGAAGCGAGGTATCCCACGTGTCTTTTACCATCTTGGATTTTCAATCTTTGCATCAATTTTTTCCAAGCTGTCCCATCCAGAGGCCAGCCTGCTCGTGAAAGAAAAGGAAAATGGGGAGCTCCCGGCCACGGGTGGAGGACAAACCTCCAACATGTGTTGGCTGAACGGCCGCTCTCCCTTCCCGCCCCAACCGCATGGTGGGAGACCACCCCGGGACAGACAGACAGCCACGCGAAGTGACCCATAAGGGCAGCCCCACGATTGTTTGGGGTTGGCTTCGTTCTTGAGGGAAAATCACCCGCGTAACCATCGTGATTCATACCGCGAGCGCCCAACGTGAAACCAGTACCAAAAACAACACTTCAAACACAATCTCTCTGGCACTTTGGTGACGGCCGGCCGCGGCTCCAGGCGCTGACTCAGAGCTCTTATTCTTAATCGACTTTTCTGCAACAACATACCCCTGCCCAAACCCTGCCTCTCGCCATGGCTGCCTGTACCCTCCCCGTGCGGAGGAGCCGCCCGGGGGACGCACGCCATGGCGTGGATGCTGCCCCACGGCCAGCAGTGCTTCTTGCCCTCCTGTAGCATGAGCTTGTGGTGGTTACGTAGGGAAGGAAAAATACAAGCCCTGAGCGCTCATGGCTTAGGTGGAAATGTTTTGCAACTATTTTCTTTGGACATAAGCATACATATGTACATCTGCTCCTACATCCAGACTACCAACCTGAGATCACAAACACTGTGTTGATTTTTTTTTTTATACATATATTTTTTTAAAAATCCATTTTTTGATTGCTTCTGCTGTTTCTATGGCTTGACTTGTATGGCCCCTTTGTAAGAATTGAAAACAGTCTCCCACAAACACAGGAATGGGCAAACGGTTTAGAGAGCTAATCCACACCTGGGCTACGTAAAAGGGGCTCATATTTTCCAAACAGAAACACAACCCCTTTTATATATGAACCAGATTTAGATCCAAACGCTAAACCCTTCACCACATCCTACGTGGGGCTCTGCAACGGTCAAGGGGAGTGATGGTGGGTGGTGGCTGCACCCGCGTTTCTGCAGGAGCATCGGCTCCATCCCGACGGTAAGCCGTGGACGAGGAGTCCTCGTGACCTTGGACTTGGACACGAATGGCAGACCTGTCCTCAGTTCCACCACGGTTAACGCAGGGTAATCCCCATCCCGCGCACGCCTCTTACAGAAGAGTCTGGCCCTGTCTCCTTACTCTTGTTAGAAAAATGAAGGCTGTGACAGAAAATAGCTGAGAACTACATCTTGCCGATGCCAAAATACAATAATAACATGTTCAAAGATTTAATTTAGAAGACTACAAAGTCTAGCTCATACATCATAACACCTTGAAATAACACTTTAAGGTCAAATCCTGTGCATTTTTGGAAACCACCAAAACATAATGAAGTTTTACTTAAACACAGCATTTACATTTACAACGCATTTCAGATTCTTCAAGTAAGCTAGACCACATGCTAGGAAAATGTACTTCCCACAACATACAAATTAAGTCATATACAGCCTTCCCTCCGCAGGCTGAACAGCCACTGGCACAAATGGAAGTCCTGTGTATGGATCAAAGGCAGCATGTGGACCTCAGAATATGATTTTTTTTATTATTATTTTGTTTTTAATTGGCAAAACACCAAATCCCACTAGTAGTTTATTTTTGTTGCCTTCTTTGCCCCTTTTCTACCTCTCCCACTTACTTCACAACGGAACATTTTTAAACCACTAGAAATCTTTGTGGCAAAGATGATGTCATACTGACACAAGATCAGGTGTGAGGTATGGTATGAATAAATACTTATCCGCAACCACATTTAATTTTCAATGGTTGGGCATCAAGAGACAAAGAACTTCTTATGCAGACATATTAACTGAGGATTTAATTTTAATTTGTCTGCATTTAAAAGAGCAGAAACAAGGCACAGAACAAGCCTAGAAGACAAAAAAAAACCAACCACCAACCCAGAAGAAAAAAAAAAACCCAAACCCTTGCACCTTCCTTCTTGGTTTTGGGAAAGCAACGCACAGCTCTAAAACTTACTGCTCTTCACAGTAATAAATATATGGTGCTTGATTACTTCGTCTTCTAAGTCACCGATACCACGCAGGATAATTGTACTTTATGCACTGGTAATAAAAACTCTCCCTACGAAAATAAATATGTATTTTACAGTAATCAAGCAGGAACTAATTTTGTACTTTTTCACAAGTAGCCATTTACCTTGGCACTGAACGGTAACGTGCAGTAGAGAATGCAGTGTATCCTTTAACCCAAGAAAAATTAGACTTGAAAATTAATACACAGTGAAAGACAAATTTAAAGCAGCCTTCTTGTGTTCTGACATAAGAATATAAAAATGACACGAGCAACTAAAGATTAGTTTACATACTTTTCAATCACAGCTGCCGCTCAGTAACCACAATACCTTTAAAATGACATTCTACCGAAACAGATACAGATTGGCTGCAACAGCGGCTAGATACAGTTAACCTGAAATTAAAAGGGCATTTTTTTTTATTTACACACATCGCGCAGCACTGAGCCCCAGCACAATTACAACGGAAAGATTTTTAGCGTGATTAATTTAGAAATAATCTAGTGATAAATAGAGTGCACTGCGAGTGATTCTGCCGAGCAAATTTTTATCACCAGCCTTAGATGTCAAAACACAGTTTCAGGGACACAGAAAGAACGAGTCACATCTTCTTGGTTAATATTTAATTGGGTGCTAAAGATTCCTCCTAAGGACCTCTGAACCATCACTGACAGCCCCACAAGATGTCCCTATCTGTGAAACAGATACCAACCCTTTCTGTATAAACTAAAATAACATTAAATTTAATCAAACCATTCAATTAATAAATCACTTCAGTGGACATTGCAGCCCAAGCCCTGTTTAATTACATAATTTTAAAAATATTTGCACACTGCAACCACTAAGATGGGCTCTGAGGTTTCATAATACACACTTAACACTTGAGTTGGAGAACAAATTTATTTAATAAATGCAGAGCTAAGTGCAATAATGCCACTCCACTCAAACTGCAAAATCACTTAGCATATCCTGCGAGAAAAAGCAAATAAACTTTTTCCCCGTTTAAACACACAGCTCGGGCAGAAGCCACCTCCTTTTACCTGCCTTTGGGCGGACGGTGGGTTGTCCCAGCCCGGGAAGGGGATGGCAGAGCCAGGGTCCCCCTCCGGTGGCACAGCGCATCCCTCCGCTTAGCCTGCACGCCAAATCCTTGGCCCTGCTCTCCTTGTCCTCTGCCTCCATCCCTCCCCTCCAAGCTTTTCCCCCTTTCCCCTCCCCGTGATGCCCTTCTGCTCTTTCCCCCTTGTTCGCTGCCGCTTTCTGGGTCTCCCCAGCTTCCATGAACGTGCTCCAGCCCTACCCTATGCCCACCTCAAGCTCCCACACCGAGTTTTCCCCACCTGCTCTCTGTCTCACTGCCATGTGAGATAGCTGTGGTGAAAAACAGCTAGTTGGGCAAAAAAAAAAAACAACCAACACCAAACCGACAAGGACAGAGGGAAGGGGCTGGGGAGGAGAGCGAGGGAAAGAAAACAGTTTAATAAGGCCACGCAGAGCTACACAACTTCAAACAACAGCAAAAGACACTCCCGAGCACCAGGATGAAAAATATAAGCCACAGACCAAGTGTATCGTGGAAGTGGGATTCAGGTTCTGGGATGGGTGTAGTGCCCGTATCCGCAGAAGAAAACCGTGTTACTGCCATATATAACTAGGTGTGACAACTCGCAGGAGAGGTTGAAACACATATGGACCAAGCGGTGGCCTTAAATGAAGGGGAAAAAGCCAAAGCTAAGGGTTTGTCGCAGCTTGGAGGCACAGCTGTGTGCACTCATACAGACTTTGCATTCATTCATATAGAGCACAGCTTTCAGGTCCTGTGGTTCCAGCATGATTTTTTGGACGAAAGTTGAGCCTCAAAAATAAATAAGTCTATATTTGGCCTGCCCTGGATTCGAGAAGTTCTCAATAGTACTTTGCATAGAAACAATCTGAATTAATACCGGTTAAGTTTGAGATTATAATATTCTTCACCGAGCCAATGGATGCACCTCTAAAATTCACTGCCCTGACAAATAGTAGAGCTCTTGAAAGTCTGCTTGTATTAGTTTTATGGATCTATTCTACTGCTTAAATCAGGTCTCATTAAAATTACCATCCACACAAGTTCTCCCACTGGGAAATCTACATGCCAGAGCTACTCCAGTTCCGCAGGCGGTGCTCGGAGGGGGTTGCATATTGCAAAATAGCTGCGGACACGGTGGGGGGAGCGCGGGGAGAAGAACAAGAGGACTTCAGGACAGCAAACAAGTTACTCCTTATCCTCCTCTGATTTTAATCAGTGCAATTCTTGCTCCAGTGGTGCAAATGCATCCGTGAAAAGAAATGCTACTGCCAGAAACGAAACCGGGGGTGGGGGGTGGCGCGGTGTGAAAAAGGTGTCCCTCAGAAAGCCAAACGCAGTCTCCAGCATCCATTTTGGTGTTGGAATGGCAGGCTAAATATGCAAACACTGCACCTGACAACTTCCACTAAAGCATATGATCTGCACACTGCCCCTCCAGTTTAATTTTTAATAGTAACAGTACTTAAATCTCAGCATTAATGTATTAATGTTCAAATGAATACAATTAAAGGCATCTCTACTTTCTCCAGTGCTAACGACCTGGAAGATCTCTCCACCCTTCATATTTGCAGGGATTATTACAAATATATTCTGTAGCCGTTGTTTTGGCAAAGAAGCAAAAACCTTTGCCTTTTAAATATAAAGTAACAGGAGTAATGAATAATATATCTTCTGATTTTTGTTCTGCCATGATATATATATAATGATATATAAAATGTTCATTTATTATTATCACACATCCTAGGAAGCAGACATGCAAAATTACTTTTTTTTTTTTGTCTTATAAGGGTCATTTATCATACGGAACATCCTCCAAATAGGTAGTCCTAAAATCTCAATTTACAAAGACATTTTTTAAAGCTGAATTCTTCAAACAGGGCTACTCTCCTGATGGTTAAAATAAAAAGTTTACGATATTGAAATAGCTGGATTTAGGGAAGGAGAAATGCTCTGCGCTTTCTTTTGCAAGTTCCTGCCCCGACAAATTAATGCCTGCCTATTATTTGTACCTAAATCTTGCCACATTTATTAGTTACAAAAGCACTGTGTGACCCTCTTTAGGCCAAGTTCAGAAAAGGAAAGCATTTACTAAAAAGGCATTAATTTTTATCATAGCATCTGTGATCTTTGGGTGGGGAAAGGAAACACCATAAAAAAAACGAAGTCTGTATGTACAAACTATCAGTCAGATTTTAACACTTATGCAGAATAATGTAAAGCTTTATTTCTTTTTGATGTTAGCAGGCTTTTTTTTTTTGCATTCCATTTTTCAATATGTAAAATGACAAAATGCAAAAACAAAAACACGAAAATGTGCTTGTTAGGGCTGGCCTAGTTTTTTGAAACACGCACAAAAATAAATCCCACTCATAAGATCTTATTTTAATATGTAATAGAAGAATCTGGCAAACATTAGCCAGAATAAGCCTAGCCAGCGAACACAGACTAACGTACTAGTCTGCTGCTGGGAAGCAAAACGGAAATTTCATCTTTTTCTTCCAAGCAGCATCTTCTACCTGAAGAGCACCGAAGGAACGTGGCGCAGGTGTCTGCCCGAGCAAACCCCATGCTCCTGCTCATCTCCTCCGTGCTCACACCAGCACCTCATCGTCTTATTTGCAAACAGAGTCCCCTCAGCTGTTCCATCTCCAATCTCTCCTTCGCCAAAAGATGGCAAAAATACGTTGAGAAAATGCGCACCTTTTTCCCAAAGCTCCATCCACGCTCACGCCAGCGTTGGCCACTGTGGTCTTGGGGAGCAAGACCCAGCAAACCTCAAGCAGCAGCACGATGCTCTCTTCATGGATTTTCTTTGTGCCCAAAGATCTGCTTCAAGTCACGCAGCTTTGAAGCGGTACCCAGAGAAAGAGTGAGACATAAAACTACCTCCAAGGAAAAGACAAAAAACCCAAAAGTAAGATGGATCAAGGAAAAAAAAAAAAAAAAGAAAAAAAAAGGAGTCAGCACAGCTAAAGACTCTGACAAGAAGGGAGGTAGAAGGGGAGGACAACTACAAAGCACTTAATTATAAACCCAAAAATGTTAGAAAACCAATCTCACCCGAACAATTTGCGTATTCTGGGATTACCTACGGATGAGGAAGGTTCAGCTTAATCAGCTATCTGTGTGAATGGAGCCCAAACGCGCTGGAGCTGAACTCAATGGACAATCCCATTAGAGTGGAAAGAGCACGTGAAACGCCCTTGAGAAACGTGGCTAATGCCACAAACACGGAGGAAACAGCCGTTAATAAATTCTTCCATTTTCAGGCTTCGGAGGCAGAGGGCAAATGTTGAAAGAAGCAGAAGATGGGAAGAGCACAGCTACGCTTTACAAAAAGTTCATTTCGTGTGTCACACGTTCCTGAGGCAGGTCTCACTCCTCAGAATAAAAACATCATTTAGAACCCACTAAAATAAGCCTTCCACGAGGGAAACAACTACATCTCTTCTTTAAGCCACCTAAACTTCAGATGTCTTTCCCTCTTCCAGGATAGGAGGCAACAGAAGAAAAGTCTCTGTACACAGAATAGAGAATCTCTATAAAAAGAAAAACATTGCAAAAAGTCTCAATAAAAAAAACTTGCAAAATGTATGAATTCAGGTATCAGAGGTACTCTGTAAAAATCCTGTCTGGACCTTCTCTTTTTGCTCAATGCCATTCCGCAAGACAAAGAGGTGCTCCCACGTGCAACCGCAGCACGCTGGAGATTTCCTTGGCCCAAAAAACATACCGTAGACCACCACGTGTAGGAGAAACTCACTAGCAAAAATAGTTTGGGAATGGACAGCCCCCCAGAACCAGGTTACACACTTAGACAGACGTGAGCTTGACAACTGCTAGAAGACCAAACCTCAACCTGCCACTCCTCAGCCACAGCCTGCGCCAGGCGCTGTTGGGGTGCCGGGTCAGGAGAAGGTCCACGTGGTGGGACGTGACCCAAGGAGCCCAGCACTGCTGCCGTTATCATCCATAAGCAGCCACCCAGACTTCAAAGGCCCATCAACAATACCACGGGGCCCAATCCTGTCATCATCTTGTCCATCCTGACCACTTAAAACACATTTATCGCCACGTGCACAAGGACTCTGGAGCATCCCCGCCACTCCCGAAGGACCAAGCTTGGCTTCAACGGCTGCCCCGTGAACCAGCTCCCTCTCCTACCTGGGTTGGATCCAAGTGCTCACGCAGCACACACATTTTATTCTCTCTCTCTCTCTGAAGCTTTGGCAACTGAAATCTATTATGATGTCAAAAGGTAGCTGACAACATAAAATGTATCCCGCTGAGTTGATGCCGCACGCTGCTAAATTTACAACAACATAAGTATCATAAAAATTATAAGAACTGCAAATTAACCACTGATTTTTTAGTTCAGTGACATAAATAACAGTAAAGATCTGGAAAACTTCCAAACATCTTTACAACTGTTTAATTTGTCAAAATCTATCAAGTGCATTTCAACCACAAACCCGTCCTCTGCAGCGCACTCGTTTTCACATCCTTACGCTGGCATCAAAGGCAACAAAAACAAAGCTTATGTAATTACTGTATTCTGATGCACCTTTCCAGCCACACATTTATTTCTGCTTTTCTTCCTCTGCACTTCTTCGTTGACACTAACAGTCAGCAATGTTTTAAAACATTCACGCTACAAAAGGAAAAAAAAAAAATAATAATCACTACTGCTTTCCACCCCTCCTAGGTTTGCCCGGGACGCTCAAGAAGGCACATCGCTTTGTTTGCCAATTTGACCAGCTTTCCACTCACGTGTCGCACGTCCTACGCGACACTTGCGTCAGCAAACCCTTTTATTTACTCCTTTATTTGTGCACCAAGCCCTGCGAATGCAAAGCCACTTTTCCAGCAGCTGCAAAAGAGCAGGCAATTAAAAAAAAATTATAATAAATTGTATAGGTTCTATTGCTTTTCCTGGGGGGAGAGGGGTGGAGCTCATTTTTACATACCTATTTATTTTGTATGGTTAAATATCAATTTTTGTCTTTTCTAAGACACAGATTTACATTTCTAAATGTAACTTTCTTACATTTCTAAGACAACAGAGTACATTTCTTCCACAACCATTGCAAGATTAACTAAATTTCAAGTCCCAATGTGTTGAATGGTGCACAAAGTTACAAGTCTTTCTGAGAAATAATAAAAAAGCATTTCTATCGTTTGACTGCTCAGGGGCTGCAAAGCTTTCTAAGCCCCCAGTGCTCAGCCTACGAAGAGCTTTGGCCATTGCAGCCACACGACGGCGGAGGGTTTGCCAGTGCTGGCCCCAGCACGAACCAACAGAGGCAACGTGGTTTTACCTTTTGCAGAAAGAACCCACGAAGACCTTTTCACGTTGTATTTGTTGCCCTACCCACAGGTTCACACCAAGAAAATTCATAGACGACTTCAACTGATGCAAGGTAGTCATTATAGGCAAAAAAATAAGTTTCAGGGAGACACTGAGAACCAACAGAACTTTTCTGCTCTCTGTTTTTGGTTTTAACAAGGCTTCTCCTTGCACAGAGAAGGGCTTCTACCTTCAAGCTGGCTCCATTTTCCTCAGGAGCCATTTTGTGCTTTTCCCATACTGCAAATATGAAATATCATAGGAACTAATTAAACTTTCTTAAACAGTAGAAACTAATAAATTCCTGCCTCTAATAAGACTGAAGTGCAGCTTGTGAGTGAACGAACAGAGATAAAACAGTGGTGACACACTCGCTGCAGCTCCGCCAGCAAAACCAGCCCCACTGCAGATACCAGCAAGGTAGGATTCATAGACAAAGATGTGGCCACCAAGCTATTCACATGTACTCACTGCCCAGTCTCAAAGCTTCACCTGCTCTCAAGAGCCAGCAGCTGACATGTGCATCAACTCGCTCCATCATCCCAACCAACCAAGGTTTGGTGTCTCCATCGCCTGTGGACCATAAGGATGACGTGACTCTGCCCCACGGGCTGGTGGGCAGAGCGGCACGGCAGGTTTTTTTGAAGCAGGGTAACGTGTGCTGCGATGTGTTATACCACACTGATTTCAAGATCAAATCTTGACCACATTTGCTACCCATACGAGAGAAGGAAAGGAAAGGACCTGGTTTAACACGATAGGTTGAACTCAGCCCTCAACCCCCACTGGAAACCATACAGTAAATCTTTTTATACTGTAAGAGAAAAATAGAATTGCTTACAGTCTTGAAAAAAAAAGGACTTATGCTTAAAATACAGCAAACAACACAGAACATAGCGCAGCTCTAAAAATTAAGCATCCAGATACACAAAGAATTTTTAAATACATTTTCCCACTGTGTTGTTTGCAGGAGCAATACACCTAAATGGCCACAACTCATTCGGTGACACCCAGAGGTACCATGCAAGCGCTATGGAATGGTGTAAGTAATTCAAAGTTCTTTGATTAAATCTAACGTAACTGCACATAACTGGAAAAAAAAAAAAAATCACAGCAAGTTGGCTTCACGTATTGCATTGCATAAATCAGAAGCGATTCCCACAAAAATCTATCCTTTCCAGACTATTTTATCTAAGCAACTTATAGCTGTTACAACAATTTTTGAGTGATTTTGATTCTCGTTGTGGTATAATGAGTAATGAAGAAAGCACGTTTTTTTATTCTGGTTTGCACTGATGAGATGTGTTTCTTCTTTGACTAAACCCTCGGTGACTCAGTTCTGCCGCTTCACAACAATTGAGTTCTCATGTTTCCTTCTACACATCTTAAAAAAAAAAAAAAAAAAAAAAGGTCTTCAGCTATCCCATTCCCAGCTCACGACAAAGGGAAGACTTTGAGAGCTCCTATAATTCACGCTGCTCATTGCAGAATAAGACCCTACACCACGGTGTCACACTAACTTAAGAGTCCAGACCCAGCAAACAGACACCAGCACCACAAAACACTGCCTGAAAATGGAAGAACCTCAAAACTGAGCTGCCTACAGTGAAAAGGAGAGCTTCAATGTGGGCTTGAGGAACATTTCTCACTAGATGCAGGAGACGATAGGCTTGGCCAGGGTGACTTCCCTCAAAACTCAAAAGCTTAGCAACAGGCTTCTGCAACCATCTCTGACGTTCCCAGGAAGAGCAACCACAAAAACTGCTTGTTGCACTGAAAAGAGAACAGGCCTTTTTCTGTGCTCTGCACCAGATTTTCAGACTTGAGTTTCTCTTTCCAGTAATGTGCGATGCAAGGGCTTTGTGCTATGTGGGGCCTAATATTTTCAGGCCTGAAGACTTAATTACATTCTACTCTAATTGGCACACAGTACTAAAGTATAAATATTAATAACATTAACCCCCCAAAAACCCTGATTGAGATGGCAAGCTGTAGACCGAATCAATAAATCAACAGTAATCTTTTTTCTTAATCACAGCAGCTACTCCACCCTTTTTATTGATCTTTTCCCTTCTTTCCCCCCTCCCTCTTTATTTCACTATAATCTTCTGAATCTTGATTGAATTAGTTCAAAACAATCGCACACCTAGCCAGGATAAGCCATGCTCCAGTTTTAAAACCCCTCTCGTGGCAGCAGATGCACGGTGAGTTGTACGCTGCTGTTGAGACCAGTGTTTCATTTCTCAGCTTCTCCCGGTGCTCGTCCCCGAACTCACAACCTGGTGGACCAGTGGGCAGTCACAATTTGCTGTGCCTAGGGGAGAGGTAACGGTGGTAGATCTGACCTCCTCCAGCATGATGATTTATTCATGCATAGGTTTAAAGGAACCTTCATTTAACTGTCCTACTGTAATCTGAAAGCTAGTAAGGAAACCAAACCGTGTATCTTCTTTAGACATATCTGTTGATCAAATATTTTACTCCAATGTTCTTTACAGCATCATTACGGTACTTGCACGTGTTCACCCCAAGTATAAATCTTCAGCATATCCTACTTGCCTGTGCAGCAGCTTTCCTGGAAACGGCTTTATTGTGTTCTAGTAAACTTCACTCGTGTTATTTATTCTCCTTTAAAAGAGAAGTTACACTTCGCTGTGTTCGTTCGTAGCAAAGACAAGTTTCTGCCTATCAAAAGACAAGTTTACTGCAAGGACTCTTGTAATAATACTGATAATGGGTAGAAATTACACATTTTATAAGGGAGAAGACAAAGCACTTCATGTTTTATAATAGTTGTGCTGATATCATAGTTTCACCAAACTGTGCTTTCATCCAAAATTATAGCCTTCCCTCCTGAGTGACCTAACCTGCAGCTATTTAGGATAGATATAATGGGCCATACTGTCAACCACAAATCAAGAGATGCCCTGGCTTCAATGGAGATTTTGCAATTGGCTTCCAAAGACTTGTAAAGCGACGATCTGACCCCATATTTTCAGTGAAGAGCTGAAATATGCTGCTGAAAGAAAACAAATTAGGCTAGAAAAATCACCATGTAAAACTTTAAAAACTGGCAAAAAATGAAAGAGAGCCTTCAGGTTGCGAGCTGAAAAGGATCTCAGATTTTAATAAACAGGCAGTAATTACAAATATTACTGAACAAAGGAAAAGGAAACCAAAACATGCCGAGAAAGATAGTCAAGCAAGAAATGCACTTAGAGGACGCAAGCCCGACTGATTAAAGATCTTCAGAAATCAGGATATCCCATCGAGAGCCATTAAAATGCTCGTCTGGATCCTTATACACCACACCCCTGCCAACTCCAGATCTGAGGATCGAGGAGACCATCCATCTTCCTTACTACTTCTGTCCCTTTCTTTTGCATATGCCCACTGGTGCTACTCATCACAGCCTGTTAAACGTATGATACACAACCTCCACTTCGCTTGTGTTAAAGCAAGCGGGAAGCTGCAACCAGTAACAATCTTCCCCCCCCCCCCCACGTAAAACAAAGCAAGGGAAGAGATCCCAGGCTGAGTGGCTTCCCAGAGGCAGTAGGTCCCTAAACTGGGCGAGATATATAAATGATACGACATGACTCACAAACATCATCTAGCAGGTAACGGCAAACAAACAGCAGTAGCTAGTTAATGATGATCTGCAATAATGTCGGGGAGCCTTGTTACCGTGTAAGTAACCTGCCACACCGGGGATACAAATTGTCTCTGATTTGATAGCACCTACTGCGGAGAGGAGCGTTATCAATGTGCTAGCTTGCTCAGATAAATGGAGTACTATTTCCCTCTGCTGCTGCTGTCACTTTCTCCAGTCCGTCAGCCCCTTTCTTAAACCGATTGCTATTTTTATTACACTCCCTAAAAATATGAAGCAGGAGACTCCTTTTCCTGAAACACACCGGCTAGATGGATGACGCCTTTTAAATAATATTCTTTTCTCGCTGGCCCTGATCCTTGCAATGTTGTTGCTTACTTTGGAGGGGGAAACAAAATAAAAGTGGCAAGCCATATCTCTCCATTCCAAAGGGAGTGGTTTCCCAAGAAAAGCATAGTTTTGTTCCCTTGCTATTTCCTTTCAGCACTGCAGACAAGCAGGCAGCAGACCCGCTACTAAAACTGACCCCGGCAGCAAGGAAACAACGCTCATANTATCGGGAAACAGTCTTTTTAAAGTCTAAAATTAGGTGAGATGCTATTGAAAAGGAAAATAACCTCCAGCTTTATTTTAAGAACTGGAATTGTGTTTCCTGCTTCCATTGCTGCAGTCCTCCTGGAAAGGAAGTTGCCCGCAAGTAACGGATTAAATATAGAAAACTTTGTGGATTTACAAA
>VWZZ01007698.1:92487-133042 GCA_013399095.1 Psophia crepitans | reverse complement strand
AGAGAGAAGAAAGCACTAGTTTTTTTTTAAGAAGTACCGTAAGCTTGATTCTGACAATGGCCAAAGCTGTGACAAAACCTCGTATGTTCTTCTCAACAATTAAGCAATTCATAGTATATTCAAGTCACACTTTTTTTTTTTCACAACTGGGTGTGTAATTTTGCCTTGTTAAACAGTCACCGAGCAGCACTATCCCACAGGTATCATTTCATTATTTCTCTAAATGCCACGTCCTGGGCAGCAGCATACACAGTATGTGTGGTAGTGGGTGGTCTTATTTCCAAAGCTGTAATATCTAAACCACAAGAAGGTGGCTGGTTAAATACAAAGGCCCAACTTTAACTCTGCTTCTGGAACTTTGGAGGTTTAAGTTTTGCAAGGTGATGTGGACCAGAGCTACCAGATCTGGGGCGGCCCGACTGATTTAGAGGTGCTGGGCATCTGGCGCAACGCTCCGGCGATATATTGCGTTTATTAACTGTTCGGCTATCAGCTCACGGCTGGCACTTTATATTTAAGAAAGCGATGAGAATCATTAAGGCAGGACCGAACTGAAGATGCATAAAACGCATTTGGTTCATCATATTAGCAAATATCCTCGCTGTTTCCTAAGAGGGGTTGGGAAACTGTCCAGGGGGAATGTGTTGCCTAGGGCCCCGATTTCACAGAGAAAGGCAAAATGGCAGGGAAATGTTGGGCTTTAAAGACAAAAAAAAAAGAAAACAAGGTGCTGCTGCTCTGCCCATGCTGCTTCTGGAGGCAGGGGCATCCGATGGGAAGGGGCAAGGCTGGAGGAGAGGGCTTTGTGCTGGGAGCGGGTCTGCAGGCATGTGGCAACAGGGCGTTCGGATTAACGAACCTTAAGGCAACGCTGATGTGTGAAATCACTCTCGCCCCTTTCTTCAGTTGCACGTCAAAGACTACTAAGGACGCTGGTTGGTGGGGGGACACACACAGCAGAGCAGCCCTGAAACTTCAGACAAATTGAAGTCACACTATTATCCCTGATAAAGTTAACAGATTTACACGAGTATTACTCAGAACAGGATTTGCCCAAACTTACTGGATATATAATCAACAACAAAAAAAGTTTTCTTTCCCAGGATTAACTAAAGAGTGCAATTTTCTCTGCTTTTTTCAATATGACTGTGTACAAGCAAACCTTCTTGCAGAAATTACTTGCATTTTAAACGTTATTGCTAATCTGAAGTACAGCGTGTCTTTCCCTAGCCAAGTCATTAAAACGTGCACGGGTCAGGATGCTGAGGCTGCATTCATGATTCTTTACAGTTACAGTATTAGTAAAGTATTTACTAAATTGACTACCACCTACTTTAAGTTAAATTTGCTGACAGATAAACTGAGCATAACCTCTGGCATTTTCAGACGTTTTCTTATGAATAGATACATTTTGCATGTTTTTGCATGCTAGGCCCTTTCCAAAATGCTGATTTGATCTCTGATATCAAGGCTTACTCACCCCCTTGCAGGTACAAAAGAAAGGTAGCAGTAGCTTGCATGTGGGTGAATGCGATTTTAATATATAGAAAGCACAAAACTTACTCCTTTTAGTTTATTTTAGATTCAAAAGCTGTAAAAGAGCACTAAAAATTCTGTACTATTTCTGCATTGGTTGAAAAACTCAGCTGAGGAGAGATTTAAAAAGGGGGAGATATAAAAAGAATATTATTTGCATAGTCATAAATCGTTATAAAACAATTACTCTGCAGCAAAAAAGCACTCGTTTCACAAGGGCAATCCAGCTTCAAGAGAGTGCACTATCTGTTAGCACCCTATTCTCAAAACAGACATCTCTGGACAGATTTGTTACAGTTTTGTAGATGCTAATGTGTAAACAGATTGTAAAATTATTTTTGGGCCTATAATAGGATTTAATGTGTTTAAGAGGTAGTCTTATACCTCTTTAACAAAGAGGCTTACAATATGGTAAGAATGTATCACAAAAAATATAATGCTTTTAACAGATAAATCCTCTTGGCAAAGGCTGTAATCTTTCAAACTTAATTGGTGAACTCATTAACGAACAACTGCCACTACAAGAAGAAAGACTATTGTCAGCGACTTATCGGGCAATGAGATAACAAACTTAATTATATTGTTTTCAGTGGATTTCCATTTGCTTCCTTTAGGACACTAGATTTGCTAAACATTATTTTCACGGCTGTATACATTTTCCCCCCTCCCCTGTAAGAAAAAAGCAAAGCTACCCACAAACAAATAAATAAGCAAAGAGGGGAAAAAACAACCCAAAAGCATCACGGCTTTGAACTAAGCACAGCACAATCCTAAAACTTCTGTCTTTATTATCTACTTGTAAAAAGTTATAAGCCTGTAAACTAGTTAATTTAAGAGCCATGTTAATAATTTGTTCCCATTTGATCTGAGGTTTAGCAAACACGGTTTCCTGGGACGTAGGAGGATAATTTGCAGGTCCAGCTCAGCTCCGGAGGGGGCACTAACTAATTTGACACCGTAACATGACATTGATGGCAGGCACACACTAATGACCGAACTGCTAGATGCTCCTGTCAGCCTGTCGCTGCGGTGAAAAGCAAGTTTCTTCTTATTGCCAAAAAAAGAAAAAAAAGTAGTGCAGAGTGGTCCTACTAATTATTCAGACATGCACCATAATGAGAATCTTAGTGCTCCCTTCCAACATACGAACCGCTCACTAAAGCTCCCATTTGTCTGATACGGTGGCTGATTAGAATTTGTTTCTTGAATAGTAAAACCGCAGCTTAAAATAAGGCAGAAAGGATAAACAGCCTTTTATTCTGCATAAAACTCAGAAAGTGGCCATTTCAGTTTCAAGCTAGTTTTTTTGTCATTTATTTACACCAGAAGAATGGAAAATTGGATTAATTTTTAATAGTACTTCTCAAACAACATATACATCTTCATGGAGCTTTACTGTCTGGATCAGCCAGGACATAAATTCTGTGGACAAAGGGTGGCTCGGAAGGTATTTTCTTTCCTTTCTCCTAGGAGAAATGACATTTTCTGGTACAGAAATTTGTACCAGACAAATCACAGGTTGGAAAAAAAAAATCTGCTTTTTCTAGAGTATATTGTTAGAACTGATTCCTCAAGACGAACTTTGAAAGCTCATAAGGACTCTACGTATTGCTGAATGATCTGGATGTAAAAACAGGGGGCAAAAAAGAGTAAGAAAAGTTGAAGGGTGTTTTCAAGAACCAACATTTATTCCTCAGTGATCCAGCACAGCCTATGGACTATACTTCAGCTTCATATCTATATTATATTTACAACTCTGTTCTTTTCAAAACCTCTGCAGCAACGCAGAACTGCAATCGCAAAGAGGCCAACGGACCTACCGGCGTAGGTCGTATGTTAAATATACAGACTGAAGATACGTTACCCCCCTGTAAAAGAGCCTGAATTTCTAAGGATAGCACTTAGCTCTTTCTGAAAAGCAAACCCTTCTGAGAGCATTTCAAGTGGGCCACCCAAAGCCGAGCACACGCTACTGAGTCATTTAGAAAAACGTAATAAACTCGAAAGTGTTATACACAAAGGTGAAGGAGACACGCGCTCCACTGCCACCCCAGGACAGTTTGAAAGCCATTACTGGTTAATAGCTCTCTGGTGGTCCACAGGAATTCAATCAGCGGTCACCCCTCGTATGCTGTATCTGTGCTGGGAAAGCCACAGCTGTATCAGGAACATATTGGCAACCTACGGCCGGGGGATCCCGTGGCACAGACCTGAGCGGGCTCAGCGCTGAACCCCAGCGCACCCGCACGGCGCTGGGACTCTGCCTTCGCTCTCCTGGCTGCTCATCAGCATGCTCATCGCTGACTCGCACAGATAACTATCTGTATTTAGGAGGGGTTTCATTTACACGGAGCCTGATGCGTACAGATCTCACGCTGTTACGGTTCATCACCCCTTTGCCAGCGGGGAGGGAATAGCAAAGGGGCTACTGTCCAGCATCAGAGAGCAGCAGGTCGTGCCCGTCACGCTCAGAGCCAAGCACCCCAGCGTCCCGTCTGCCCGGCACCGGGGTCCCTTTGCAAAGCGCTGCAGATCCCCCAGCAGCACACAGCTACCTTTAGAAACCGTGACGCAGCAGAGCGGCGGGCACTTCGCTCGTGACCCCAAATATTCCAGAAATTAATCTTCAAATAACTTTTACCAACTGCAACACCACAAATCTATTACACAGTGGCACGACTTCCGAGATGAAAGCGAAAGTACATGTTTGGAGAGCCAAACCGATGTAACGTAAATACTGGGTACACGCTGTTACATGTCATTTTGCAGCGCAACATGTGAAGGGCACATGAATCATTAGCAAGAGAACAACCCTGGCACCCACCCCAGAAATACCTCAGTCAGCACCCAGCAGGAAAGAAAAGATATTAAAAAAAAAAAAAAAGATATCCCAGAATCATAAACGGAGGCTGAGCTCCCACAGAAAGATACACTTAACAGCGTTCATCTCTTTGGAAAATAGAGGTGCTGTATCCAAGATACGGCACCGCTAACATTTTCCACATGGCTGGGGATGGATTGGTGAGTGGCCTTCTCCTAAACAAGAGCATCTCTACGTGCCAGCTGTTGGAAAAACGAAGACACGATGCATTTTGCACTCTGTTCTCATAAACCCCCAGTACTAATTCAGACAGAGGAGGAGAAGAGAGTCACCAAGTTTATTTCAAACCAAATTATGCCACGTTCAGCCACGTCGCGCGGACACACGGCAGTAGCCTCCTCACCCAGCATGCCAGAGTGTGAAGAACGATCCTTTTATATCCACAGCATGACTTGGCCAACTTTAAAACGCAACAACTAAAAACTCCAACGTCCTTCTGTCAGTTTAACTGCTAATTTGCAATGGATTCGGTTACACTTCCCGTTTAAGGCAAGTTCTCCCTGAGCGCTGGCGAAGAAATCTTGGGCAAGAGGAAGCAGCAACCACCAAAGAATTAAAGAAAAAATAAAAATAATCTCACCCACAACTTCAGAAAAGGAGGCAGGAGCCGTCCTGCTGCCCCCCCTCGGTCTGCAGCTGGAGGGTGGCAGCAGCCCTGCAATCTCGAAGGGCCCTGCTGCAAATGGCGGGGGTCAGCCCTGGGGCTAGAGAGAGGCTGCGGTGAGGGTGCCAGGCCAGCCTGGGCGGCCAGGAGCACCGGCGAGGAAGAACCTTCCTCTCCCTGCCATCTCTCTCTGCCTCCGACGATGACTCAGAGGTAGGTGAGGCACGAAGGATGCCGTTCCCTACGAGAGCACGAACAGAAGACTCACCCTGTCAGGATGAGGAGCAGCTCTCAGGATGGATTCAGATCACAAACCTCCCTGATCCCAGGGCTCTGGCAAGGTTTCCACACGAGATGGCTGGATCTCCACAACAAGGCTCCCGGGGGCCATGGGCAGGGGCCCTCTGCGGCCAGGGGCCCTCTGCGGCCAGCTTGCCCCATCAACTCGCCTTGAAGACCCCCTTTAGGTCTCAAAGAAGGCAAAGTGAGAAGGATCTTAAGCACTGTAACTCATCTGCAAAGCAAGCTGCTAACTGAGCTTTATGAAACGCATGGGAACAGACTGGGACTCATTTAGGTCTTTAAAACTGGTGAAGTCGTATGGGTTGGTAAAAGCAGTGTCAGCACAATAATTAACCAGGATCGAAGTAAACACGCGGTTTGGGAAAGGTCCTCTCAGTCCCTGCTGGTTCAACCGTCCGTGTCTCCGTACTCCTTCACACCTGCCCTTGGCAGCAGCCTTTCCCCACCTCCCTTTTCTGCTACAGCAAGGGAAGACAAGGGCTTGCATCACTCAGCTTCTGGTCCCTCCAGGTACCTCTCTATGGCACATGCTCTCTGCGCAGTAAAGCACTAAAATAGTTTCACAAATTTATTGCAGACTTCCATCAGAAATGCCATTTAGCTAACTATCGGATAAGAAAAAGAGTAAGCTTTGGTTATTCTTTCTTCCTTCTCTCATACTACAGTTGGTCACATGGAAGAAGAGGTCCTTCCAGCATGGCCTAAACTGGGAAAAATCTATGTTCAAATTCACTGAAAAGACTAGCTCCAGGCTAGGCATAAATCGCTAGGTAAAATAAAGTAAGTAATGGTTTCACTGCACTGATCCAAACAATCAGCAATCACTCACAACCCTCTGCTTGTCCTTCCAGGCACACCGACTGCCGGATCACAGCCTGGTGAAGGAGACAAAGTACAACTGCGAGACGGCAACTAGATAAAAGAGAAGAAAGGTTTGCTCTATCTCACCAAGCAAGCTATGAAGGAGGGAACTGGCGATTACTGGTCCTGTGAAACCCCACTGAGACACCCTGGGGAAAAAGGACTAATGTATTAAGTGTGTAAGAGAAAGACATATCGGTATAAGAAGAATCATCCTGATGCCTCTTCAAAAGGCATCACCTCCACCTGCCACCTCTCCTCACCCTTCATCGGTCACCACCAGACAAAAGACACAAAGCACATTTAAAGAAAGAGTCAAAACGTCAATTCCCCAAGAGGATCAGAAGTTATACAAGAGTGTTTTCCCCTTCCTGCCAAAACTCCTCTGCTTTTCAGTTTTCCCCAAGGAAGACAGTGGGCAGGCTGCAGCCCAGCAGCGAGGGGCACAGGGTACCCAGTGACCAGCCCCAGGCCAAACATCATGCTGGGGGGGGTGGGCGGGGACAGTGGAGCCTTTGCCATAACCCAGAGCAGATGCTGGCTGAGGTTAGCGAAGCTCCTGCCTTCTCATACAAAACTGTTTATTTCAGAAGAGAAAGAGACAGGTTTGTGGTGATGTTGCCCTTGGGCTTCTGGGATTTTGTTTGTTTGTTTTTTTTAAATAATTTAGCAAGTTATGCCTCTATGTAACATATGAAGGTGATTTGATGTGGTAATTACCTATTACATTTGACAAGGTAATTAATGTGGCAAAATACCACTGTACAATGTGTAAATTTAGTTTGCTATCATTAAAACATGTGTCTGCTTAGCAAACTGTTCTGCTCATAAAAAAAGAAAGAGATGGAAAACTCCTGGCTGCGCGCATTCTGTCATCTAGAAAGTGTACAGACTGACCTTCAGCTTCAAATACACTCCTGCCCAATAGACATTCTCCAGCAGGACCAGAGAACTCTAAAGACAAATTAAAAAAAATTAGCAACATCTTCCAGGAGCAGTACAGAATTTCTTAAACATCTTTAACACCTCAACTAGAAACGCCCGAGACTGATGTCAATGTTTGCTTACAGCTCAAGAATAAAATATCCTTGAAAACTGTTTTCAGAAATTCCCCTCCAACGTGTCAAGTATATCAACCTGGAAAGGAGGATTGCACTGCGCTTGGAAAATGAAAATCAGTAGCATTACACCGAAGATGCTTGAAAATTTTCAATCGCTTTAAAGGCTCTGATGACTGTGTCTCTAGATGAAGCCATCCAAGCATGCAGTGACGTAAAGTCAAAGAACCACGTGCAAAGCTAAATACAAACTCACAGGAACCAAGTAAATATCATAAATATTATTCACGCTAAATACGCAAAAGATTCCTAAGTACAGAATACATTCAGACCATGTACTTAGGCCTAGGAAATACAACAAACCACCCAGGCTATTCTTGACTGAAGTGCCCAAAGCCAAATCAGAAACCTTCAGTGGTTATACCAAGACCTTCCCTGAGTTATCAAGCAGCAGGATTAATACTTGCTTCCAGCTCAGACTTCTACTACTGCTGTTTACACGTTAGAACCTCCTAAACAGTTTATGGTTTGAAATAAATACATTGTAAATCTGTTTGTACAGAGAGACTAACAAAGAATAAGAAAACACCACAAGCATCCAGCAACCCCATACCAAACCCAAGTGATTTAGAAGCAAAGGTATCCAATCTGTAATGCCACATTTAAGAATTTCCTGTCCTTATTCTTACGCACCGTATCCTCGATAACCTTTTAACAAGAAAATCCAGACACTGTTGTGAAATATTCTTGATTGCCAAAGGAACTCCCAGAAATGCAGCAAGGACCTTCTGGCTGAAGGTATTTTTGAGAGGCTCTGCCTTTGCACTAGATGCATTTCCATTGCAATAACTGCTGAATACACCAGAAACACTCTTCAATTCTCCCAAACAAAAACGAAGGCTTGCGTGGTGAGTACCAAGGAGTCAAAGTTAAACAAATCTCCCCCCACCCTTAATTCAAAGAAATTTAGAAAAGTATTTTTGGAAGAAGAAGGTCCCCAAAGAAACCCTTAAGAGAACATTATTGTATTTTTTTTCTTAACCAGATGCAACCCGCTGCATCGCGCTCATTTCTCTGCTGCAGAGGGCAAGACTCACATTGGGACACAAGCACTTACGAGAACATGGGCTAAAACCCCAAAACAGAGCATATATAAATTCTCAAGGATAGTTTTCCAGCTGTTTCCTTACCCGGTGCACAACGGCACGCTTGTTTAGGGCATCCTTGGACCGAGCCACATCCAGTGTGCCCCCCCTCACCCATCCCCTCCCTCGCTCCCCCACGCCCAGGACCCCAGCGAGGTACCTGCCAGGAGAAATGTGATCCCGGCTCCTTTCACACCCAGGCATGAAGTGTCAGACGAGAGAAAAACCTCTCCTTTCTACAGGTTCTTCTATTACTAATAGTTTTGATTTTATTATGTGAAGGTGAGAAACAAAACCCGACATTTGACTGAACTGTGGAAAAAAAAAAAAAGAATAAGGAAAGAAAAAGTGCTTTCTGTGAAGAATACACATTTGAATGATTCAACAGGCTGAAAAGTCTTGGCTCCTGGTTGAGCAGAGCAGCTGCCAACCTCTCACTTGGACAGGGAAAGCCATCCAGGTGCAGCAGCACTGGATGCAGGAGCACGAGGGGCTGGGATCAGGGAAGCCAAAAGACCCTTCCCAGCCCACGCTCCTGTCGTGGGAGAAAGGAACACCCGGGAACAGCAGGACAGCCATAAAAACAACCATCCCGGTGAATCTGAGCTCCCCACAAGTCCCCAGCACGAACATACTGGCCACTTGCAGTAATCGTGAGTCCCAGGTAACGTCAATACCTACCTCTGGTCCAGACACACTTGCACTGCTGGTGCAAGAACCTCCAGAACATCGTGAGCTCTTTGGATGGTGGGTCCAAGGTGGCTTAAAAAGCCAAGTTGGAAAAGCTTCTATCTCAGCAAGACGTGGGAGAGTAAGTAACAAAAGAATACTTTATCTGAAAGTTCATATATGCTCACATAAATCTAAAAATTAACAGTATTTTCTCATTATTTGAAATATCGAAATCTTTTAATCCTCCCTCTCACAAACCCTGTCTCCTCACCCATAGGAAACAGCACTACCACGTGCACTCTCTCCTCTTCAATATTTTTATCCATTGCTTTAAACAACAACACAAAAACAAAACAAACAAACAAAAAAAAACCAAACAAAAAAACAAACCCCAACGACCACCAGGCTTGAATCTGTCAGCAACACTAACGGTCATGTAGGACAATCCTGGCAAGCCACCGAGAAGTTCACAGAGCTCCATAACACTAGGTTTTACAGAAAAAGCCTCTCTTACACTGAATAGAGATGAAACCAAAAGTCATTCCTTACATTTTTTTCATAAGGGTAAAAATGCTTCACACATAATCGAGTTACACATGGAAAAGTGGGGTTTTTTTCAATATTTTAATTATTCATCAGGTATAGCATTGTTTTACTGTATGAAATGTTTGATATACAGAAAAGCTTATTATTTCAGCAGTATAATTTGAGCCTCAGTTCAATTATATTCTTCCTAGCAGTAGCTAAAGAGAGTTTTGCTAAATCATTGCAAATGTTATTTTCAGGCAGCAAGAAAATTCAGTCTTGCACCTCTCCCCTTTGCTCCCCTCCTGAGCCTTAACTACGTTGTTTTCTTACAATTAATTATTTAGGTGGCTCCAGTAACAACATATTATTACTGTTGTACAGTCACACAGGCGTGAGCTGAGCAGTGATACAATTCTTTGCTGTTTCGTTCTGCCTAGGACTTGTACCGCCTGAGAAAAGAAATTTTCCTTCAACTGAAAACTTGCTTAAACTTAGCGATTCAGCACTTCAGTGTTATTTTTCTAGGATGTAACTAGCAATAAAAGATTGCTATAAATACGTTCTCCCTATATTCGTGCGCTGCGTAAATATACTTTAATGGTGGTAATTGAAATCTGAATAAGATGCCAACACCTCAGGCAGACTGACGCGACGTTTAATTTATACAATTAAACATGAGGGTGGGGAAGCACTAAACAAACAATGTTTGTTAGTTGTATGTTTTACATAAGACCTATTTTCTCAGTTTATCTGTCCTGGGTTTGGTTCAGCAGGGCATCATCTCACGAAGCAGAGAATTAACCCCCAGCAGGGTCTGGTACCAGGGGAACGGAGGGAAGCACCCACGCCACCGAGGCACAGGGACCCTGCTGCAAACACCCAGATGATGCTCAGGAGGAGGAACCATCCCTTCACAGATTCACAGGATGAACCCAAGAGCAAAAAGAAAACAAAAATAAATATTTTAAACCACACAGGCTTGATCACCAGCGCCGAGTGCAAGGTGGTACTTTAACTCCCTCCCATCTGATGGGCTCTGGATCGAACCCTTTACAATTTGATGTTTCTAAAGACTCAAAAGGTACATTCCTGCCAGCACAGATCATGGCATTAAATGCAGAAGCATCCAGGTATGTAACAAATTACTTACAACATAAAATATAACTTCATTGGAGAAGCAATCACAGAACTGCACAAGTATTTTTTTCTACTGCGGGAAAAAGTACAAAGTCAGGCCCTAACTCTCCTCTGTAGATACCAGAGCAGATCGTGAGACGTTACGGCTCAAAGTTTTAAAGCTGAGCACAGACTCAGGTCCTCTCATCCCACCGGCAGCATCCTTCCTTCAGACAAACTATTTCTTGTAACCTGTTTAGTCAATGAATTGTGTTTCTGTCTGCACGCTGATTCAAAGAGCACCAAAGCATCTCTGCCCATACTAAAAATGCGGAACACATCTTTTATTAAAGAGTGCCTAAAATTATCAGAACAGCAACTACTGCTAAAGGAAACAGACAAAAAATGCAAGAAAGGGGAAAAAACAATTTTCCATATTGTCAGAGGTGAAATTCCACCCTTCATATACAAGTGTAGAAAACTTGGTCAAAGTATGGCCAAGGGCACACGTACACACACGCGCACGTTAGTGCAAACACACATATTAGCAGCATAGGCTATTTTTAACGCATATCAACATCACTCAGTGAAGGGTTTCTCTCTCTGAATCCTCACTATACAGCCCATCAGCATTACATCAGTTTTTAATACAACCAGGATTACAAATCAGGTATCTCCCTCGGTAGTGCTGTGACTCTGGAAAAAGCAGGTGCTGTTTCCAAGTACGCATATGGGCGACCATTACGATATGAAATATGCACACGGTGATGGGCAAGGTGGAACGGGAGGTGAATGCAATAACGCCAAGACAAAACGCGGGCAGAGCTAACGAAGCCCAACTCGTACCACAAATGAAACGAGTTGAACAAAAAAATCTCAGTTTGCCTTGTATGGTACTGTTGAGCAAACCCATCTTTAGACATGAAGAGTGAAAACCGGCAGGTTTCATCAGCACCAAGAGCAAAACTCGCGTGACCTTTCCAGGAGAGGAGGATTTTAATGCAGGGCTCTTGTAGGACAAGATACGATCTGCAGGTTTGAAGAGACGGTGCAGTCGAACACACCGAGACTGCATCGTCTTCCAGTGTGACTTATTCTGGTTTATGACAACTTACGGATGTTAAAATTCAACCATCTTACAAACCTGGTCCCACCAAATCACAACGCTCAACAGCAAGCATGCTCACGGCAAGAAGTACCTTCTCGGGGGGTTCACATCACCCATCGCTCTCTGTCACAGGTTTGAGAGCCACGCTCCCATGGTCACAACAACAAAAAGCCTACAGCAGCGTCCACCCATTTGAAGAACCCTTCCTCATTCTCCAGAGCATGTCTCTGCCTCGTTATTGAGAAAGTTAATAATACAGCTGACCTCACGGAACAGGCATCATCAGTGAGATTTGTTGGTGGGCAATAATAAACTCAAATAAATTAAACAGAATGAAAATGAAATGTATCAACTTTACTTATTATTTTACCACAAAGCACCTTTAATCCACTGTTTTAATTCTACCTCCAGTTGTGCCTTAAATATATATCCACAGCACATTATTTTTTTTCTTGGGATTATTTTTGTCTTTGTATCTTTCCGGGAAAATGAAGTCTCATCTTGCTTAATCCTCATTATATAAATATGTTCAGTTTTATTAGCAATAACTACATTGTAATCCTGTTTGGATAATTTATCAAAGTTTCTGGGTTTCAAAAATATAAAGAGATATCATCTTTTTTTTTTTTTCACCACTACCATCATATTTAAAGTCATTTTACATCTGATTTTAAAAGCTGATTGACCTGCTCACTTAAAACAAGCTTGAGGCGTTTTTCCTTTTCTCTCTCTTAGCCATAGACTGCAGTGACTGTAACCGTAGGCTACCGTTGCTTTATTATTTTAAAACATAAAGATAATAAAAGGCTGTGGTTTAACATCACACACACATCCTACAGGATTGTGCCTGAATCGCATCAATTTTCTTCAGCTACAACAGAGTTAAAAACCTCACCATGAACACGGGGCACCCACAGCCTCTACCAAGCTCAGAGAAGTAGCTTTAAGTTTATTTAAATGGAAGGTAACTGTTGACACATACTTGCTTTCAAGGGGTCCTTGGCAAGAAAGTGGCAGCAGTTACAACAAATTAACAGCATACAATAAAAACGCCATAAACATGCAGCATACATAATAAATCCAATCAAGTCTACGAGTCGCACAGATAAAAATGACAAACGGCTACTGTCTCCGAAAATAAAAAATATACATTTCTCAAACGCCGCCGTTCATCATTACAACATATTTTTGCCCCTAAATCTAAAATACATATTAAGTGATTTTAATACGAACGGCACTGTACATAATATATTTACTTTCTCACTTCCCCCCTCCCTCCCCTCTTCTCTAGCCTGCGAAACCAGGGAAACTCCTTCAGCGGAGCCTCCTTCGGGCTGCCCTGCTGTTTAAAGATCTGGGCTGTACGCTGGGTGTTTATACAGATGTTAGCAGAGTGATGTTCAGCAAAACACAGCGAGTATCCCTGAACCGACAGAACGCAAATACCACAGTACTTATGGCGACTGTAGCTCCGTAATTTATTGGCTGACTGCATTAATTTCCTGCATCTGATCTGTTTCTAATTCTAGTTGCCGAGGTTGGGATCCGAAATCTGTAGCCAAGACGGGGCGTTTGAAAGTTTGAGCAACGTACGCTGAGTTTTAGCTCAGAAGAAAAGAGGCCATCCCAAAAGGGAGCAAAGGGAGGTGAATCCGGGTCCGCTCAGCATCTGGATGTCTTTATTGCCAGATTTAAGAGCCCTTCTTCCTAGCAAGTAGGAACTTGGCAAGACACAGCTTTGAAGCCTCTGTCTGCTGTACCTGTGTCGATGTTCCAAAAGGAGCTGTCGCAGGGGGAAGACTCCCACCGAAGAGGGAGGATTAACAAGCTCACAAGAACAATTAAAAAAATAAATATATATATATGAAGTGCTTCAACTGCACAAACTCCTCCTTGTTAATCAAAAGGGGGAAACAAAGGACTTCCTTAAATATCACCTATATGGTAGGTGTAATAATATAAGTAAATTATAAAAATTAAAAGTCATTAAAGAGAGTAATTAAGAGTAACTGTTTAGCTAACAATGACTTTCCTGACATCCTCGTAACAGAGGCTCGACTTTTTAATCAACCTTTTGCAATAACTCGCGTAACTTCAGAATAATTGCAGATTTTTAATTTTTATACATCCGAAAGAGCATAAAGTGAAAACCATAAATTATACGCTAACTCCAGCTGTTAAATGTTGGCATTTTGTCTTAAAAAAAAAAAAGTTCAAAAATCTGTTTCCTTAAACCAAGGAAATGTGGAAAAAGGCCATCCTGCCAGTGGAAACATTCAACAGCAGAAAGCTCACGCTGCGGTTTCTTGCCGAGGCAGCAAACTTCTCTGAAAGGGAAGTTACTGCCAACTCAAATACTGTTTGCTTTCACACCCAAGAACAAACTGTGTGCATGGTGAAGGCTTCCTGAGGGCTCAATGCAGCTGGAGCATGCTGAATAAAGGTAACTGATGTCAAAGCTACTGTAAACTTGTTCTCATTTTTCTATCAGCAAGTTATCATCAATAGAAACAAGACTATTATTCTGCCATCCTTCCTTTAAAAAAAAAAAAAAAAAGAGAGAGAGAGAGGAGAAATGAACTTTAATTTACCCTCATTTTTACCCTCTAGTTTATCACTCAGGGTATTTTCTTGTTGCTGTTTCAAAGTGGACAAGCCTGGGGGCTTGTTTGCAAAACCTTCCCCTGCCCTTTGAGAGGACAGGTCAAGCTCAACTTCATAAGCACAATAAAGATGAATTTCCAGGGCTGAACACAATACGCAACAAGGTTCCTCTCCCCGAGCAGGAAATGCGAAGGGAGGGTTTCACTGTAACTTGACAAATTAGAGCCAGAAAGCCGTGCCAAAGCAAACATAATTACTGGGAGGGCTCAGCTCTAACGAAGATGACAGTTAGATGGGTGTCCTACCGCGGCCGGGGACGGTCACACTACTGTTACGCAAGACGGGTGTGCGTTTACTCACGCGAGCGGTTGTGCAGAGCTGGGAAACGACTGTTTCTTTGGGGTAAGTGCAGGTAGCGGCATCCCCATCTGGTCTGTCTGCCTCACGCAGTATTAGAAGTGCTATCATTTTCAAAAACATGTACACGAGAGATTTTTCCTCCTCGAGAGTATGCCTGAAAGTTAAAAGCCTGAACTATTGCATTTACAAAAAGGGATTTTTCCCCTTGCTCATAAAAGAAACCTGAGAAAGTGCGGCTATTGTGACAGTGTAAGATAATAGCGGTTTCATCGACGATTCCACTTTGAAATCAATAGTTATATTATTTTGAAATACAATGAAGGAAGGAATTAAGATTCTTGCAACATCTAAGAAAAAACTCAACATTATCAAACCCTGCCTTCCCTCTTCTAGCCAGCTGGCATACCCAGAATCAAACACAGTTAATCATTTAAAGGAAGAATCCTTTTCAAAGTAGAAAATCACACTGTTTATTCCAGAACTCCTACTCAATACTATTTTTTTCTGTGTACTAGTGCCTAACACAACACACTGAAATGGCATAAGGCATAAATGCATCTTTATGAAAGAAACCATGAGCTGGAGGGAAAGGACGAGTCTACTCAGGAGGCAACTCTCGTGCCTCAGCTGAGCTCAGGACGGGGCTGACACGAAGTTACCACCACCCTGAACTCACCCACCACAATGCATGCAGATGCAGCTGCGAAAAGTTAGCGGTCACCTGCCCTTCTGTAATTTTGCCACAAAAGAAAAAAAAAAAGGGCATACAAAAAGTTACGACACGCAACACTAAGTATTAGCCCCCGCGATGCAAAGAAAAAGCTAATCTTTCCTTTCAAAGAAGGGAAGATAAAAATTTGTCAGCTCTTCTCCGATAACACAGAGCTGCAAAATAAAGATGCTTCTCACCAGGCCCCTGCGATGATTGATGCTGCGTCGTCTCCCTCCTCCATCACTCCCTACCTTGTCCGGTCGCTGGTGGAACACCGGGCAGCCACGGACACGCAGGCAGACCTCACACCTTCTCAGGCCCCAATCCTCCAGCGCCGGGCTGCTGCCAATGTCCTTGCAACCGACGGCAAACAGGCCACAAGGTTCAAGTTAACTGCAGAGCGTTACTACACTGAACATCTGGTCATGAATGAACGGATTGCCCACTAACTCTCAGCGTTGGGCAGCTGATGAAAAATTCAACATTTTCCTTGTTGGCACAGTTGTTTTGGAGAATTCTCTAGAGCTTCCTGAATTATATTAAGAAAATTTCACTGCAGCAATCTATATCTGTGAGAACAGCTGGTGCTGAAAGGGATCTGCTGCACTCGGTGTGCTGGGGGACCTCCTGTTGGATCACGCTACTCTTACTACATTTGTCCTTGAAAACTTAGCTCTGCCGCGAGGTCCTACAGGCAGGACTGTTAAAACTTAAAAAACACAGGGCGAAAAAATAAAATGTTAAATTAGGAAGGGCGGCTGGGTGAGAGGAAAAAGCTCTGCAGGTCAGCCAAAGACACTCGGCATCTCCACTTGCTCAGGAGGCTCCGCTAAGCCAGGCTTTATTCTCTGAGACACCATGTTATGATTTCTCGCCACTTTCTTCCCTCTCCCAGTATTGTTTCAGTTCAGTAACAGAAACCTCCATTCTGATAAACTCTGGGTCAAGCAGCTGAAATGCCTCAACAAACAGTACAAAGATTTCCCTCCTGCGCCAGGTGCGCAATTAAAACCAGCTCTACACCACGCACTGAACTAATCTAAAACTATAAAAAAAATAAAGAACTCAATCAAAAAATTGGGAGGGGAAAAAAATAAATTCAAGCCAGAGCTCAAAAAAAGAGAAAACAGCAACAGTGTTCATTTCAGGACAAAAAAAAAAATTTACTTTTAAATCTTAAAATACTTTAAAGAAATTAACTTCTTGATAGTGTGATAGTATAATAATAAAACATGTATATCTTCTTTCTTAAGGAAGTGGTAAACTTAAGTCATGCTAAATTTAGGCTATTATCTATGCAGCATAAATTTCACTTCTGTGTATAAATGCTAACTTGCATATTTCTCCATGGTAACTAAACTATGATTAAAACAACAGTGAAACCAGCCTTTAAAGCCACCTGTTTAACTAGGAACAACCTAATTTACAAAAATACTTAAACTTAGAAATTTCATGGGAATCTAGATCACGTTTTTCCCAGTAGAAAGCTCACTTTTCCATGATCACATAATTGTAATATACTTGGCTTTGGTCGGTAATCATTCTTTTTTTTTTATTCTTTTCTTTTTTTTTTTTTTAAATGAGAGTAATTTTTTCATGCATTGTTCAGCCTAACACAAGTGGTATTTAAGATTATAAAGAATAAGTCTCTAATAACCCTTTCCGAAAAGGAAGTTATTTTGCTCCTTTGAAGGGATTAATTTACCTAGAAAGTATCATCATGTTTTACAAAAGGAACAAATGAAAGAAATGAGAAAATCCCAAACTGAAATTCCCATTAGATATGGTAAGACACCTTCAAAACTCATTTTTCTGTTGCGATATCCTTGTAATTTACTAATGAAGAAATGGACTGTTTTTATGGGTCAAATTAAAGAAATAATTATAATACGACCCAGAATAGTAAAAGTGTAGGTACAAGCAATATTTTCTTATTTAATTATAAAGCATAAAAATAGATTTGAATATGAATCATTTTTAACCATAGAATTAAATTCCGTATTTAAATCCTGAAAACCCCTTGAAGTAGAAGTATAATCATAATAGGTTTGGTTTGGTGTGAAATACATGACTCATATTCATGACACATATCTAAAAATGCCTCGTATTAAAACTTTATTATAATAAAAAATTGATCACCATTTTTGTCTACTGGTTTTCACATGATGTAATACCCAAGGCCGAATCTCTGGCTTTTAAGTAACGATGAGTGAAGTAGTTTCACAGTAACACCTCATAAAACGCTCAGAGCCCATTTCATTTACGCTTGCCCATCCAATGTCATCTACCAACGTACAACGGATGCTAATTAGGTAACAATGGTATTAACATAATGCCTACAAAAAAAAAAGAAAGAAAAATCGACATTAAAACCTATCCCTGCTATTAACAGCCCTGAAAGGATGACAGAGTGGCGCTCCCAAGTCATAACCAAGACGATGAGAGCATTCACAAGAAGGAGACGCACGGTGCCTGAGCAGATACAAACCAAAGCCCCAGGTATGCAGAGATTTATGAGCAGGCTGGGCTTTAGACCTGGCGATAATCTCATGGAGCTCAACAGGACAACTACTGCACAAAGTTAGAGCAAGCAGAGATGAGACTTTCTCATCAGCAGCAAACTAGCTGTAGGAATTAGTCTAACAGCCAGGGATGGTTGGACTGACAGCAATTCTCACCCCAGCTCAAGTGTTTTCTCAGATTTATTATTCTCTCACCAGTTTTGCACCTGTTAATTCAGTTAAGGACTTCTGTTTTAAGAAAAACCTATTTGCTCTAAAGGATCAATACCCTTTAAAAAAAAAAATAAATTTCAGAACTTGTTGTAAAGCTCACCAGACTCTCATTTATTACAGGTGCCATGCAAGATCAAAAGAACTGAAGCACATTCAACCAAGAAAGGCAAAATAATTTTGTTCTTGCCTCAAGTTTTGGTGTTGTTTTTTTTTTGCTTTCTAGATCTGTCAAAATTTTGTCAAATGAACAGTTTCATTGCCTTTATTTAACCAGTCTGTCTCCTCTTCATTTCACTGCAGAGGTCTTTCCGTAAGACAACCAGAGAAAGAAACACACTTTTAAAACTAAGAAGGTAAAATCACAAGTACTAAGCAAGTGATTTAAGGTTAAAAGGCGAGAACCACAAATAAGTCAGTGTTTAAAAAATTATCAAATTTCAAACTCCCCCTCCAAAACAGTACACTGTTCCCAGCCAGATCACGGAACATCAATGGCCTTCGGGAGGAGAACTCTGTTCCACAGAGCAAGAGAAACATGGGATAAACTCGTTTAAGATGGGATACACTGGCGGAGATGGGACAGGAGGACTGGGGCTGATGATGAACACTGCACTCAAGGAGAAGCATCCTCCAACCTCCATTCTATCAATGGGAAGCTACATCAGCAACCAGAGAAACCAAGACATCCATAAACCACCCAGTGCCTGCTTACGCACATGCCAAATATTTGGAGGCGGGGGGTCAACTGATGGTTTCACAGTGCTGGTTACAAATAACCGTCCTGGTTATACTCGTCTCAAGCCCGTTGGGAGCCTACGCTAACACTGGACATTTTAGTGCTCTGATCTGTTGCTACAGATCTCTTCCATGCTCAGAAATCAATCACTTGGAAAGCTGATGTAGCCCAGTTACACTAATTAAACTTTGTTTTGCATCAGAGTCCTGCATTTGCAGTGTGTGTACAGTATGTAAATTATACAAATTACAAGAAAAGTTGATTAGCGTAATTCAAATCTCAGCGCAGTTACTAAAATTAACAATGAATACAAATTATACAGAATCACTTCAGTGCAAGTAAGAAGCTCTACACACAAAGCGTGTCACCAAATTCACAGAAGCGGACACCAAAACAAGCAAAAACAAGCAGTGAGAATACTACAGTTGACCTTTCTCAGGGAAATTTTGCCCAAGAGAGTAAACTCCCACCCAACCTTATTAATTCTAGCTATTATTCGGGGTTAAACATTTCAGTGGTGTCTGCAATACTTTGTTTCCAGCAGTGACAGCCCCACTCCTCCCACTTGCAGCATTTTCTCTACCATCTCTTCTCACATCAGGTGAAACTATCAAGGTAAATGTTCTGTAATGCTGGAAGGAGCGCCAACAGTCACGCAACTCATGGTTTTTTTTACAAGACTACTGAAGTCTTTGAGATTTAGGGATTTTTTAGGTGGTCTGGGATATCCTACCTGAACCCATCCACCTACCCCAGAGATAACATGCCACTACAACAGTGAGCATTTCTGCTCCATTAGGTAGTTCCTGTGGGAGCTGCCAAGATGACCAGTTCTCTTTGTCCTGCCCAAAGAGAGGACCCCACCTTTTCCCATGTTATTCATCTGTGGCCCTTCTGCTTAGAGAGGCATCATGGCCTCTTGGACCTTTCCAGCAACACCAGGCTGTCCAACAGCCTTCTCCTCCACACCAGTGAGGCAGGAGCTTGCAAGCTGCACCTCTTCAGGTGGACTCTCTCCAACTCTGGTGAGCGGCAATGCCTTGTTGATTACAGGAGAACTATATTAAAAAAAAAAATCCACTTTTTTTTGTAAGCATCTCATTCCTTGTGCTCATTGAGAGCTTCCCCATTACCACTGACTCCTTTCTGCCATCTTTCATGTAAAAAGGAACTTCTCTCATTCTACTAAGATCTCCATCCCTTCCAAAAGGCATTTTCTGGTGAACCTAAGACAGGAGTCAGGTTTGTCTGATTCCCACCCTTTTGAATCCAAGGACTGAGATGCCTCCAGAAGACTCTGCTGGAAGACACTGCAACACCCAAGACACCCATGGGAATACCAGAAGCCACCAGAGACCTTACACAATGCTGCCTTGACCTCCACATCTGCAAATCAGTTGTTCTGACTTCCCATTTACCTGAGGATAACCAAAGGCAAGGAGGCAGATGTCTCACCGGTAACGAAGAAAGATTAGTGGTACTTTTAGTGTAGGCTTCTCCACGCTAACCAGCTGGCTTGCCATGCCAATGCAAGGCAATCCAGAACTAGTATTTCAGCTTGATTTCTACCACTAAAAGGCAAGCACAGAGTTTTGACAGTGAAACTGTAATGCTTGTAGCAATGCGAGGGAGAGGAAAGCAAGAGTGGCTTAAAAGAGGATGCAGGGGAAAAAAAAGGAAAAAAAGACAGTTCATTTGGAAAACAACAACATTGTGATTGTGTTGGGAGCAGGGGAAAAGAAACAAACACAAAGGACAGACAACAACAAAAATTCATTTGAAGAATGTTGCTTTAAAGTCATTAAATTGAGTGTGTCCAAACCAGACTTTTGGTTATCCCATACTTTGGAGACAATAGTATTTTTCCTAGCCTGCTAGCAGTGATAAAGGTCCGGATTAAACAGGAAGACAGGAAATTCAAAGTTAGCTTAAACTCTATTCAAAGAAGGGGATGGGCTTACCAGTTCAGATAAAATAATGATTAAAAAAAAATAATTCAAAAATCTTAGGCCAAAATCTGATGAGCAATTCACAAAAAGGCTGCATTCTGTTTTATTCTATTTTAATATTCCTTCCAAACTTCCTGCGCTGTACCGGCTTCAGTGGAAGCCAGCACCACAGTAAGCTGCAAAACCAGGACAGTGCCTAACCGAGAGCAGCACTGGACTCTTCAAATAAAACAAGTTCCATGAAATTTCAGTAGAATTCCCAGACCACAAGACACGGATATGAGCATTTCAGATGTTTATCCGAAGGTGTTCTCTGAACGTTTATCCTGTTCCCTCCCTACCACCTATCAACCACTTGCCATGTCTAGCAAGCAAGACACAAAACCTGTTTAAATAAGACATAAAAAGACAAAGTAAATGTAAAGACCCCTAAAGCAAGTTGAAGGAAGGCAGATTTAGATATGAAATATTAGGAAAAAAAATCCTTCCCTGTGAGGGCGCTGAGGCCCTGGCACAGGGTACCCAGAGATGCTGTGGCTGCCCCTGGATCCCTGGCAGTGCCCAAGGCCAGGTTGGATGGGGCTTTGGGCACCCTGGGCTGGTGGGGGGTGTCCCTGCCCATGGCAGGGGCACTGGAAGTAGATGGGCTTTAAGGTCCCTTCCATCCCTAACCATCCTATGATTCTGTGAAATGAGGGCAAAAGCAGTATTGAAGCTAACAGCCCGTCTCCCAGCCCAAATATCATGACTTCTGTGACTTTAGATCAGAGTAATAGCTGAGAGCAACAAAAGACAAGGTGGTGGTGTTCTGCCTTCAGAAATCCCCCATTCCCTATTGATCTCAAAGCTTGATGGTGATTAACATTAATAATTGTGAAAAGTATTATATAGAATCATAGAATGGTTTGGGTTGGAAAGGACCTCAAAGATCAGCTAGTTCTAACACACAAATAGACGTACATTACGATTTCAGTTGCAAGTAGACCAAAACCAGTCATGCCTCAAACACGCAAGCAGCTACTGCAGACAACGAACCAAAGGCAGTGCTTGGCCACAAGTCTGAAACAACGGTGCAGTCAAACAGCTCCTGCAAGCGCAAGGTCCCGAGGAGGACCAGTATTAGTGGGAGGTCTGCGTGCTGCCGACACGGCGGTGGAAAGCAGCCGCAGCCGCCTGCGTAACAAGACACGAAAATGAAAAAAAAAAAAAAAGCAGAGACGGCGCTGCGTAAGGACCGGGAAAAGCATTGTAACCATGTTCCCGTGGGACAGGGGCTGGCCACAGCTCCTCTGCGAACACACCCGAGCTGCTCAGTGCAAAAGTTCAGAGCTAAAGAACAAATTATTTCCTCCTTAATTGTCCTTTCTTAGGCTTTGCCCCTCACTTCCCCGCAGCCAGCGCACGACGTTCAGGCCACGCTCGGCAGCTGCTTTGTGCTCACTCCTCCTTCCTGAGGAGCATCCACCCGTTCTGGAAGGATGGGTGAAGACCAGCCTCCGCGGGGGGATACAGGCCACCCAGTCTCAGCTTGACTATGATGGAGTTATGCTGATTTACACTGATGTTTCGCTTGCATCAAAACAAGGCTTATTAATATTCTGCCACACTTGCTTTTGTTGTTGTCAATCGCCTCGGTAACCCCTGTTCTTTCGAAAACCTGAGATTCTTTGACTTAATATGATCTTGAGCTGTTTTCACGGAATTCAAGGTTTTCAAGTCATTCACTCCATTTCAGCGTAATTATTTCCTTTAAACATCGACTTTAATGGCAGAAGCAATTTTGAACTTTTTATGCTGTTTAAATTCAAACATAAATTTGTACACAACAATAAAACATGCCGCTAATTTGTCACGCTCCTCTGAGCAACTGTGTCACTCACACCAAGAACCACTGACTGTGGTGTTCGGAGCTTTCGTTCTTATTTCACATCACTCAATTGAGCCTTCTGCAGAAAAGCTTTTAACAACCACATCTGGTCTTTAATAAATCACTGCACTTTGTCTTCCTGCCAAAACTCCTCCTTTATCTAACTTACATCTTCATGATGAGATAGGAAATCACACATTATGGTGGTGACAAACAATTGTAATTATGTCATTAGTAGCCATTTAGTCTACAAAGGTTCTCAAAAAGGAAATATAATGCACAATAAGAAATATAGGATAATACATTGATCACAGTTCTAATCCGCTTTTTACTTCACAAGTGTAAAAAGCTGGCATAATTCACGGGCACAGCAGGCAGTAATAGTATACCACTTTATGAACTATGCAGCTATTTTATTCCCCTATCTACTTAAAAATAAAAAAGCTTTTAATAGCTTGATTTAGACATAAAAGTTATTTATGATGCTTCACTGATTATAATATTTATTTTTTTTAACTTTTCATGAAAGTGATTCTTTCTGAAATGTAAGTACATATTATGTCCTCAAAGATCTCAAAGAAGAACATTTACACTAGCAAAGAAAAAGTAAGGAAGAAACTTTGGTATTGGAAAGAATTTAGGAAACTTCTCTCTGCACCCTGTATGGCTTGGAAACCAGCACGCCACGAATAGAAATCGCTCTTCTCCCATTTAGGACTTTTAGAAAAGTGATTAAAGTATAAACATGGGAAGTTTAAGAGTTCACTCAGAACAAAGGTGTCATTTAAACCGGCTCAGGGGCTGGAATATTCACACATGAAGAGCGACTGGACTGCAACTGCACGGACAGTCTCCAAAGGTGCCTCTACTGTTTCAGCCCAATTCCAGAGAGCGCTTTTGGGACAAAGCGCATTAGGCTTCACTTAATGTGCTTTAGCTCACATCACAGAGCAGCCCAAATATCAACTGGATTCTTCTCCAATGAAACTAGACCGGCTCCAGGAGCATCTCTGAGCCCCTGCAGCTCACAGGCTCTCAACCCACAGGACCAGATCAATCTGGGCCAGTGTAAAACCCCTGGAAAGCTCACGGGGTGGATGCCAGGTCCATGGCACCAGCTGCTTCCCTCCACAGCCCCACTGCTTTTGCCATGCCTTGCTGAGCAATGCAGACACAGCTCAATAAAGCTGCAAACGAAAAGGATGCTCACTTCTATTCCCAATTGCTTTACATTTGTGTAACCAATCCAGCAATGAGATTTATTTAGGTTTCCAAACCAATCACTCCTCACTTTGCAGCATATCCTTTCAGATCATCATCCTCTCCAACACTAAGTGAGGTTGTTCCCCACAGGAGCTAACAGGGGTTTGGGGATTTTTCAGAAAGACCGGGATTCCAGCAGGTTGCTGAAAATGAGCAACCAGCTCTCTGAATCCCTGAGGTGTAAAATGAACGTGAGGCTCCTGAAGCACCCGTAACACACCAAAACATCACTTCAGAAAGTGTTATTGTATTACCCAAAAGAGGCCCAATCTCCCTTCTGCACTTGTAAAAGTCAGTTGCACAAAGGACCCCAAAAAACTGCACTGAATGAACATGCAGCACCATCACATCAGCTCTGCTACACCAGCCAGAGCTACGTCACCCCAAATTCATGCAGGTGCCATTCTGGAAAGTTTATCTCTCAATCTTTGAGCCTTCTTCTGCCTGGTGTATTCCCCACCCCCTCATCCCGCCAAAGGAAAACCATCTCTCAAGATATCCAAACACCCACTCCTGTTTTCATTCTTGGTTTGTTACAGTCTCCACCGTTTCCTGTTAACCGTGACTACAAAACTTCACCTACTTCTAGCCGTCATCCTGGTGAGCATCGCTCCACGCCTTACCTGGCTGAGATACCTCCAGCAGGGCAACCTTCATGCTAGAAAGGCCAAGTAGCCTGCTGATAGCATAACCTGGAGGAAGCAAAGTTTCCACCAAACCGTCCCTCTTACAGCAGACCGTTAGGCAGCAGAGATGCTACGCATGATTGCAGATGCATCCCAGATTAAATACCTGCCCTGGTATAGGGTGGATGTGAGAGCTACAGTCAGGTCTGACAGCACGCAGTCAAATCTAGAGACCACCCAGTTCAATACCTGTATTTCCAAAAGCCCAGAGTTACTGCTTTAGGTGGCATCTCACCCATTTTGTGTTCACACCAAGTGCTGCGCAGTGAAAACACACTCAGTACTGGAACCGTGCAGAGTGCCAGGGAGGAAAACAATGCCTCTGCCCCAAGGAAGATGAGTATGTGACACTGCACGGTGCTTACCGAGACAAAAATAATTACTCTCATTTGGAGAGAAACTTCAATTCATGCAAGTTTTACGTTGCTGGTCACAGGCCCGCAGACACGAGCAGCCCTGGCCGGGCACTGTCAGAGAACTTCAGACGAGGACTGTTGACGAGGGACCAGAACAAAAGGACTTTCTTTGTGCAAACAATGACCATGAGCCCGAGCGAAAATTATACGCTAGCTCCTGGGAAACTCTTCCCCACTGAAAAGCACCGAATCATCCCTTGCCCTTGGGCTCGCAACCTCGCAGCAGCGTGGAGCTTGGAGCCAGTCAACTGGGTCACAAGGCTAAAAGCATTTCTACCTTCCCCAGCCAAGAAAACCACTTCCCGGTGGTACCTTTTATCTCAGCCTAGCTGCAGCGCTCCCCACCCTTCTTCTACAAACAAACAACATTAACCCTTGCCGCCTAGGGATCTCACCGTCCTAAGGCTTGGCAATGAGCAATCACGAGGCTGAGATAAAAGGATGGAGGCAAGATGGGAAAGGAAATAAGGGGGGGAGGGGGGGAAGCAGGAAATAATAGAGAAATTCAGCAGCCTGACATCAGCGGAGCTCACTGCTGTCTACCTGAGAGCAGCGCTTGGCTGCAGGGAAGGAATCTACTGATGGGTAGAACACATAGGTAGGAGACATCTCCCACAGGTCTGCAAGAATGGTGGAAGAAAGGCACTGAGGAATTACTCATTGAAAGCCTTTCACCTAAACCATGAGGGGGGGCTGAAAAAGGGGAGGAATGCTTCAAACCCATTTTGTTCTTTTTTCCTCCTTAAATTCTTCCCTTTTTTGGAAACTTAAATAAACCTAACAGTGTATGAAAGCAGGGGAGAATCGCTCAAGCTACCTGTTCTGCTCTGAACCACCTACAAACGCCTTGTCTGGAAAAATACGAAGCGAGCAAACAGCCACTACTGGACAAAACAGGAAGATTTCAAGACAAACGGCTTTAAGTTACTAAAAAAGCGGTTAGAAACATGCCTCCACAGGAAAATGCGGGCTGGATTTTTATCCTTAACGAGGGTTACGGGGACCTTTTGCCTACATTTAGCCCCTTTCAAACAGTGAAAAGACAGACTTTCCTTTGACCTGGTGCAACAGCCTGACTGACCTGGAGTGGAAAGCTGTAGACGATTTCCAAAAATGCCATCGATCGAAGGCACGCACGTGCAGCTAAGGAAACTCTGCTGAGAACTACTCCCAGCTCCCAGAAAAAGAAATAGTTTCTAAATTTCATAGTACTAATGGTTTAACATCACCTCGTTGAGCAGACACTTCTTTCTCATTTTTACTGTAGGAACTCAAATCAGGGCCAGACCGAGAGGGGCTGTACTGGGAGAAGGTGCAGAGTGAGGAGCACAGCCAGCTCCATGGTGTTCTCCGGACTGCCCCCTCCCAAGCCCAATTCAAGTATCAAGTTTATTATATCTTGCACTCTCTTGCTGGGAGAAAAGGAGAACTGCACTGACCCAGCCTGCTCCTCCCAGGCCTTGGAGCTTCTCAAACACAACTAAGTAAAGAAGTAGGAAGCAAAGGTGTCCATGACCTGACAGGAGCTCGGGGTATCTTGCAAAGGAAACCTCTACAGAAGCAAAGCCCAGAAGGCCCTATCCAAGCTGCTTCTCAACCTGGACTCCAACCCCCAGGAACCATCTCTTGTTTTCTGCAGAAGCAGCCAGAAGCAGCTCTGATGCTCATAAATCTTGCTAGGCTTCGCTGAAGAATTCAAATGAAGGTCTCGTTCTCACAGAAAATCTGTTCTCCGTTTAGCGAGTCCCACCTCACGACTGAAACTGCCCGGTGAACCTGACTGACAGGTCAGATAAACTACATTAACCCTAGGACAGTACCTTCCATCCTCCTTTGAATATCTTATCACCACTGGTTTCCAATTTACTTGCTGATATAGGTGACTGCTCTGACATTTTTCAGCCTTGCATGTACTGTTTTACCCTTCAAAAAGGAACTGAAACCCAAGATCTTTCAAGACAGCACTTATTTCTTACTTGTTGATTTGCAACACACCTTAAGCTTTTTCAAGACTCGTGGACCACCCGACATTTCACTCCTTGCCTTGAAAACCAGTTTCTGACATATGGATCAAGTCTCCAGGTAGGAAAGATTTCACCTACCGAATCCTGTTTTGCAGTTCACCATAAACAGTTTTCTCCACATCAGGAGAAGAGAGCTCGTGTTGAAAGGAACTCTTCACAGGAAGGAAACTGCAATTTTAATTATATAACTGTAATCAAGAAATAAAGACAAGATTACCTCAAGGTTTGCTCATCTAATCCAATGCAATGAATCAAGGACATTCCCTCCTCCAATTAATGCATTTAACAAAAGCCTAAATGAACCGGTAGTTAAGTGACCATGGGGATGGTCTATACTAAGCAGATAAATCATCCATTATAATGCACACACCTACTTAATAACCCTCTCTCTCACATTTATTGTCTTGAAAATGGGCGAGAGATTCTCGCACTGATACGAACACCAAAATACAGCCACTCCACTGGCTTTCTCAGGGAATTTAATTTGGCAGGGCAGTACCTGGCAGAGGCCAACACTGACCTCAAGGAGGTTGCAGTGATGTTTAACCAGAGACGGACACCACTGCAGCTCACACGTACTTGGGGCAGGCGTGTGCCATGCAGATCCAAAGATGACTGGGACTGGAAAAATCACATAGTAGTGGCAAGAGAAAGGAAAACACAAGGACCCCATCTGTGCCAGCCTTTCTGTTTTCTCAGCACAATACGCAACGCTTCGTCACTCAAGGACCATCCAACTGGTGGCACTTATTCAACTAAAACGCAAGGAAAAGGGGCCCCAAGAAACCAGCATGCCTACAAAGAGCTCAGGATTTTCTTTGTGTGTTTGTGGGGAGGACAAGGAGGGACATCGCTACCTTCACTGGGATTTATAACAGACGGCTTGCAAAGCTGGAAACCTTGCTCTCCTCTGAGAGCAGTATCTACCCCAAGGGCTGCAGCCACAAAGGAGGGAGCCAACACCACCCATATCGCTCACATACGCCACCATGGACCCATCTTCAGCAACTACCCTGCAACGGATTCTTACCCGTGGTGTGGACTATGAAACTAATGTGCCCCCCAAAAATTTGTCAACACTTAATGTATATAGTCACTGATGAAGTAAAATAATGGTGCTATGAAGCTACACTCTGCGCACTACTTAATGCTTTCTGAAGATCAGTATTAGGCCACCAACTCTGAGAAAGAATTGGCCAGGTTTCTAAAAATAAAAAGCCATTAAGTACCAAAAGGAAGCATAATTGTTGACTTTAAATATTCAGGTAAAATCCACAGTAAATAACAATAATTTGCTTGAAATATTGTTCCATACAGTGCGTTCACAGAAATCCAGCATACAATTTTCAAGTAAGTGCAGGCAAATTAATTGTATACTTTCACCTTTTATGCTCCACTCACACAGGAGAAGAATAACGTTTCGCCACGCATTGAGGAACCCATACACATTTGAAAGGAATCTAATCAATAGTATCCATTTAATTTCAGATTAGATTAAATATGGACAAAGGGACCAGAGACGTTTGTAACACCTGGAAATATTTGTTCCAGTTCTGAACCCACTTTTGCCAGCTGGTTGTCAACAAGGCAGAGAAGTGGAAAAAACCCAACAGTGACCACATTCACAGCCATGCCAACAAAAAGTGAAGACATCTCTACTTGTAAATCATAGGTCTAAGGCAATGCTTAAGAACTTCAGAAACTGAAAAACATTCATCTTTCCCCAACCCATCATTTTGGGGGTTACTACAAAATTCAACACTTGTGGATAAGACCAGGGGAATTTCCTGCCGCCCATTTTACTCCTGCAAATTAAATAATAGTAGATCTCACTCATTAAGATTTTTAAAAGCACATATGTTCTGCAGATACAGGTACAGAGCCAAATGTCACACCGTTAACCATACGGCGCTTTTATTTGTGTTGCCACATGCAGCACCAGTCCACGACATTCAGCATATACATTTTTTCTTTCCTTTCCTGGCTGTGACTTTGATGCAGTGACTCATTACAGCTCTCAGATCATAAACACCAGGGAAACAGTTCCAGAGGAAAAAAAAACCACCCCAAAACACTACAGAAAAATCTCTGTGCGAGCACTTCCCATTGGCTTTAGCACACCATAGCCCTGACGAAACCATAAGGAAAAGGAGCAGTCACCCGGATGCCCTGCAAGGATTCTCTCTACTAGATGTTTTCCCCACTGCCTCAGTACAGCCCACCCCTCAGGTCACCTCGTGATTTCAGGGTGTCCCTGGAGAACCTCAGCTCTACCACTGTCCTTTCCTCCCTGCTGGGAAAAGGAGCAGCCAAGCAGCGACCCGACATCCCACGACTGCCTCTTCCCCACCAAAACTGCATCGCACAAAACTGCGCCAAGCGCCCACAGCCGGGGGCTGACAGTCACCCCTCTACAACGCTGTTCTGTATAACCGCTTGTCAACCTGCTGTAGTCTTGCACAGGAGGAACGAGGTGGGGTTTCGGCTTCTCCAAGAGCATGAATAGGGACGGTGGAGCACAGAAGTAAATTTAAAATTGGTTCAATTGTTTTATGTAGCACAATAATAAATAATAATAAACAATACTTAATAATAATATTTTTAAAAGCAACAGTTGTTGATATTGAAGTATTTTATGCGTCAGCTCTCTGAAAGTGTCAAGAGAGAGTAAGCCCTGTAAGGAATCGCCTAGCTATTTCAAATTATTATTTAAAATACATAAGGGGAATAAGCCACTTCTCATTACATCAGGCAAGGGGAATTTGAAAGCCAGGCCTTGGGTCCCTGGAAAAGCAAAAGGCCCTTTGCTCCGTGCACCACTCGTGGGACCACGGAGCTTCTCAAGGCACCTCCTGGGATGGAGAAGACCCCCTCCCTGAAGCTATCCATGTCTCAAGAAGGAGAGTACAAGCTCTATGCCTAAATTCTGTCCTCAGTTTAGTTCACACTCAAGCACTCGAGAACATTTGTTTTCTGTATTTCTGTTATGAAGAGTGATTTACATGCCGCTCTTTTCCACTTCAGTCCTATCCACATCCTTAGTATTTGTACCTTCGCAGGAGGAATGAAGTGAGTTCATATACAAAAGATGCTTTATGACTCTATAGGGGGTAAGAAAAAAAAAACAAAAAATTGAGGAATCTTTTCCCACTTGAACTCATTAGACCCTTGTAGCTCCCCAGAAGACAATGATCTCTTCTTTGGTGGAATGGCAGCAACTGAGAATAACTTATCGGTCTCCTATTGCCAGGCTCTGCCATGGGGTAGAGGGGCTTTAGTCTGCCTTGGCTCCTGCTCCTTACATGGCTCCCAACCGTTCTCTACTGTTTAGTAAGTTTTCTCTATGTATGTTTGATTTCACCTGCCTGGTGAGGTACCAGGGTGGAGGAGCACCAGCATGAATGCTCTCAGGACCAGAGGGCTTTCCCAACCACCACTGCCAGACACACAGCAAGGAACACAACCCACCCAATTCCTAGGACAGCAACTAAAAAAGTACAGCAGCAATCAAACCCTGGGAATGCTGGAAACGTGGGCCTGATGGCTCAGCTGAACCAAAGCCCTCACTTTCGCTGGGCCAGGTTTAAAAAGCAAGACTGTGCCTCCCCACCTGGCTTACAATCCCACCTTCATTTCTTTAAAAAGATAGGCTAGCAGATCTATCCGTTCTGCAGTTATTCTGAAGAATGTCTTCTAGATGACTGTCTCTTCATCAGCTTCTCATGTTGAGCAACCAAAGGAGATACTGTGATTCTTATCGCTTTTCACATATGACTTCACATAGTCTTAGAGAAGATAAACAGACAAGCTGCATGTTCTGTAACATTTGCTTTAGAGGTTTCAGTGGTAAAATGTTTGAAGCTGTTTCAAAACTAGACTGATGTATTGTCTGAACATTTTCCCAAAATAACCAAGATGCTCAGAGATAGTTGCATTTACTGTACATACATGGCTACACACCTCTGCCGAGGGGCACTGCCCTGGCCCCAGAACATGGAATCCTGTCACCAGAACCTTTCATTTCGAGCCACTGAAAGGCTCTTCAAACGTTAGAGCGTGCTTGTCCCTTCGCAGGGGGTGCGTTATTCAGAATACACTGCCTCAGCTTTCTAACGAACAAAATCCACAGTCAACAGCAAAGCTCCAGAAGGCATTTCCAGTCCAGCTGCATAGCTGGCTTATGCGTAATGCTTAGGAAACTGCTGGGGAAAATAAGCATATTTGAAAAATAGTGAGAGCTCATGTTACCAGCCCCATTTACGTTACTAAACCACCTAAAGCCATGCAATGTGTCCCTGTTGGTGATTACATGGATCAGAAGGTCAAGTGATTTCCCAACTTCGCTACTACCCAGTCTGCGCACACAAACCACCTCGGCTGAGATGGTATTCCAACAAACAAAACGGGACAAAATGCTTACAGGAGGAAAGTAACACAAGTAAAATTATTCACTTCATCATTGATCTGTGCTTCGTGTAGCTGCTCCACTGCAAGGTTATTTTCAGACATGTGACAAACAAAGATCAAGAATGTTTTTCCTTGTATAGCTTCTTCCAAAAAATCCATTGACAGTTCTCCACCCGAGAATGCTTTATGATCTTACACCACCCCCAGCACAAGACTCTCAAAACACTTCAGTAAACTTTTAAACTCAGTTCTGCAGGGAACAAATAATAATAAACTCCCAATCCACTGCATTTTTAAGACCTCCTTTCTCCCAGCACAGCACCCCCTCAGAGCACCCAGCGCCACAAGCCCTGTAGTTCCTACTGTTACCAGTGCCTGTTAGTGGGTCACTGTAAGCCTTTTGCAAGTGATTTTTTTCATTTCCAAACATTATTAGCAATACAGAAAGACTCAGACAGTTTCAGGCTGGACCTCCAGTTGCCCTGATGCTCCTGTCACCTTCTGGGTACCCATCCCTCCGACAGCTCCTGCCTGTTCCCCCCATGACTCAGTATTTCCCAGTACTACCGAGTCCTTTATTAAGGCCACCAATGACAGCACCATCCAATGCTCCCTGCACTGTGCCAGGCTACGTGGAAGAGGACTTGGACTGAGCTGTGAAGGTACCAACCCAGTTGGCGATGGCCATGGTTTATCCTCGCTGCTAGAAGGAGGTTGGCTGAGCTGCCACCTTAGAACGGGACGACTCCGTCCTGTGCTGCTCCTCAGAGCCAGCCACGTCCCCATATTGCTGTCTGTTTTCATATTTGAAGCATCAGTAAATACCAAGTTTCATTTTTTCACATTTGAAACTTCTTTCTATTCCTGTTTAGGCTTTTGGAGAGGTTGGGGGAAAATTAGGGACTGTCCACAAGTGAAAGTACTACTTTGTAGTTTCATTATTTACACATCTGACGACTGCATGGAGTCAGCTAGGCTTTTGCTTCTAACACAAGCCCTTAAAACGCAGCTTTACCAGCATTTTTCATTTTGTTTTTTTAAAAATGGAACTCACATTTACTTAAACTTCTTTAAATCAAAGCAGTTCTGAACTATTTACATTTAATTTTCACTTTTCTTCTCAGGTCTCCAAATAAAAATACTCATCTCGGCACCGTTCCCCGAGGGTTTTACAAGTATCCTCCAGGCTTTCCGAGTCCCTTCCTTCTTCCTCTCCCTCTTTTCTTGGGTGGTTGGTTGTTTTTTTTTGGCCACAACAAAAAGTTTCTGGCCTGAAGGGGCGTGCGGTTTGATCAACTCTCTCGCTCCGTATTAGGGATAAAATACACCAGCCGGGCTGTTTGCAAAAACTCTCCGAAGTATCTAAAGGCTGCGGAGGAGAAACGCGATCCAGCACGCTGTTCTCGCTCCCTGCTTCTAGGTGGTTTAAAGTGTTCTTTATTTATTCAAAGTACACAAAAAGGAAAAAAAAAAAGCAAATAAATTTTCTCATGGTCTTTCCTCCATTTTTACTCATTTTCTACTCAGGTGAATAGGCACAGATTCCCAGTCACAGCCATCAGCAGGAATTCTGCCTTATGAATGAGCAGAAAAGGAATTAAAATAAATACACAGGATCTGATTCTGCATACATGAATCATTAGGATTTAAACTAAGTTTGTTTAAAGCAAAAACTTCCTCCAGGAGCTCCTGCTTTGCCACACTGGACATGATATGTAATAAACTTCTTAAGACTTGTTTGTCCCTGTTAGGTGTGAAATTTAATAATGTATCTATACGGTATCAAGCGTATATAATTAAATATGTAAGATATACAGTGCAGCCAACTCGAGCATTACAAACCACGCCAAATTGTGCGTTTCTCTTCACTGTTGTTGCTTCAACCACATAACGTTAGAGCAAATTTAAATTTCCTTTCTCCTTTTAAAGAAAAAATAAATAAAAAAGCATGTGTTAAAAATATTATTTTTAAATACTCAATTAGAGTTTGAAGGCTCCGCTGTAGGTAGGTGAGCAGAACGAGGGGTGGCGGGGTGACAGCGTAACACCCACCTCCTGCTGCAGCTACTGTCTGCTGTGAGCAGGGCTCCCCGGGCACCAGCACATCTGTTTCCACTGCAATCACTACAGCTCACCAAAGAGATAACTTTTTTTTCTTTATTCTGCAGGAACCCTTGAATTAACAGGATGCAAATATTGTACAGACGCTGAAGTCTGCTATTTTGAAAAAAAAAAATATTTCTCATTTCCCCAATTTTCTTCCTTCACCGGTGGGTTGTTGTGGGTTTTGTTGTTTTTTTTTCAAATTAAAATACTCACTGGGAAAACAACTTGAATTTCTTTTCTGCTTTTTATTATGAAAAACTTGCTCTTCCGGAAGTAGGGCAGTTAAGTGTCTCTAAATAGTGCCAAGGTACATTTTTCAGACTCTCATTAATATGATTCAGTAAATTATGTAAGTGCAGTCTTAGGCACAAGCGTCGCTGAGAATCATAAACCTGATCCAAACACATAAGTTAAAAGAAAACTTCTTCTAGGAAATTCAGTGGCTGCTGGGTCAGGTATTTTGCATGTCAGGCATCAAAGTCGAGAAATTTCCAATTCTTTTACTAGGAAATTATCATGGAGAGAAGTTGCTTTCTATATATAGTTGAATATTTTTTCCTGAAACAACTATGAAAAAAACCAAACATATTTTTGCAAAGGGCAACTTGAGACATGAACACCCAGCATAATCCTGCAAATAAACCAGATACAATAGAAACCGTGGTACTAACTTATCCACCAGGTACATCACCAACGGCAGCGATCGCCGCGGCTGTGCTGAACGAAAAATAACCTCTTCCAGCTCCTCACTTTTAACGGGTAAACAAAATTTCTGAAACCACTTCAGCCGTAAGATCTCTAAGGCGGCAGCAGTTTTGCTTACCTTAAATCCGAATTTAGAGACACTCTGTGTCGTTACGGGAACCCTAAGGATGATTTCGCCTGGTGGCAAAATGAAAGCGTACGCGCATATTCTCTTAAGCACAAATGGAACACGAAACATGGCAGAGTAAAGGTTAAGTAGCATTTGACTGATTTTCACCTCATGGGAACTATAATTTACACGCTGCATTCATCCAAGGTAAGAGGGTTCAAATGGCACAAATTAAAAGCCTTCAGTTTCCTACTTCTGTTTTTAACATATCATATTGATACACAGCCAGTTTTTAAAGTGATAAAAGGTTTCTATCAAAATATCAAACAGCAAGAAGACGCACTATTTCTACACTGTCAGCATCGCTGTATTTTACTGCATCCTTCCTCCCTCCTTACAACCACTGCCAATGATTATAAAATAGTAACGGTCCATCTGCAGTCCAAAAGGACAAATTAATCTTCCAGACACCCAGCTCTTACAATCAAATCCTGGACAGAAATTTCCAGGAACAGAAATAATTAAATTAATAAGGATTTAAAAAGAAAAAAAAAGGCAGCAAAATAAGAGAGCAGTGAGCTCAGACAGCTACCTGAGGTCTGTGCATCCAGAGATGCTGGCACCTGCGGCTGTCCCACGGGCAGGGTCCAGCACCACCCTCGGTGCCCAGCCCAAAACAGATTATTTTCTGCTGCTTTTGGTGATGCTGCCTACAGAGGCAGCTGGTGGCACCTCTCCAGCTGCCGGGTGATCCCCCCGATCCTCAGTGCTCCCAGCGCAATAAGGGAGATGCTCAGGCCTCGCGATGAGGATGTTAAGGCGGCTGCACGGAGACGCACGCTCAGGTCACCTCTGGTTTCAGGGGAAGGATGGCTCAGAGCTCCCAAACCCCACCTTGCACCAAGGTGCACGCAGCCGGCTGCCTGGCTGCCCTGGTCCCAAGGGAGAAGGGAAACAGGGTATCTGAGAAGTGGGGAACTGCACAGGGTCTCCTTTGGGCTGGACTCCTTTGGGACATGTTTTAGTAGACATGGTGGTGCTGGGTTGATGGTTGGACTCTATGATCTCGGAGGTCTTTTCCAACCTTAAAGATTCTCTGACTGGCAGACTTTAGCTCACAACACTCTTACCACCTCTCACTGCACACCACACAGCCTCTACAGGCGCGCCCCCTCGGGCCAGCTCCTGCCCCAGGCAGCAAAGCAGCAGCTCTCCTGACACCACGGACTGTGCTCAGCCACGACCCTCTTGGGTGCCCCAACTGGGCACCCAAGCACCGCTTTCAGAAGCATCGTAGGCTGTCAGGAGCCCACAGTTAATTAAAACAACTCCAGAGAACTACATCTCCAAAGATCTTTCTGAAGGTAGGACTAGGATGCTCTTGAAAACCTTAATGAGCAGCTGCTAAGTACCCAGCAAGCAATTACTTGGTAAACCCCACAAGCCTTTTATATTTTTTATTTTTTGCAAGCAGTGATCAATGGACTCAGGACCAGCTACAGATATTATTGCAACAGCCATTGCCAAAAAAGCATGAATGATTTCTATCAGCGAGGCAGAGAGATTCAGCAGAGCTTTGGCAGAACGCCTGCTTCCCATGGCTACTGCCCTTAGGACTCTGCGCCGGTTCTGCTAACACGCTCATCAACGTGCTTGGAGCACCTTCGGGATTTCCATGCACCGTACTACTGCAGATCCCGACTCTGGGCAGCCTTCCTTCCCAGCCAGAGCAAAGGTGCTGCAAAAACTGGGAAATACAGCTTTTTCTGGGTCAATAAGTCAGTGTTTTTCCCATGTGCGATTGGCTAGGGCAATTCCACTTCAGCGTTAGTGTTGACAGAAAATATGTGCTGAGAATTTCAGCGTTCAGGATGTTCTTTAGTCATTTTGGTGATCTGATGTGGCACAGGAAATATTAGTGCATATTCTGTATTTTCAGTCACACTCACCTCACCACTCTTATTAAAAAAAAAAAGACAACAGAGAGTCAGATCACTGAGACTGAAATTATGAGCAATCTGACAAAAGTTAGAGTTGGGGGAGGAAGGTGATAAAGACTCAGCCAAATGTTAAACTATTGAAATATCAGACTATGAACCAATTTCCATGCTGCTTTTATTAAACCTACCTCCAAATTAGAAGTTTGATGCAGAACAAGCCTTGCAGCAACGCTACCTGCACTCGCCAGCCCCGCACCTTACACCATGGCGGGTCCAGACTAATCTCAGCACTACCGATCTTAGCCACTTTTGATACCTTGGCTGTGAATTTGATATAAATAGATAAAACTAAGCAATCTTTCCCCTACTTATTAAAATTCATACCACCAAATATGACAAGTCAAGATCTCGCTGCTCCTTTCACTGGACTACGAGTTTTAGACTTGATCTAAGCGTACTTGTGACTAATTATGTATTGACACCACTGTATCAGCTGCATCGGGCAGTGCTCCTCTCCCTTGCTAATCAACAGGTCTCTGGCATTCTCTTCCCACTGCAAAATAAAGCTGCTCTTCCTCTGGCAGAAGCCCCAAAGTACAGGTGTTGTGACTAGTACACAACTTCCTTTCTGGTGGTTCAGAGGAGTGTAACGGAGCAGATCCCAGATGCAGGATCTTCTCCAGTTAATTTCTGTAACGTGCATTACTGAAGATGGGCTTCACTTTTCATTCTGTGGAACTGGTTGAGTGCTCCACATCCTTAACATTAATTAAGCGCCTATTTTTGTCTACAAATTTTGTCTATGTTTGTTCATACAACATGCAAGGCTCCAGATAAAGAAGTTCAGCAGCATCAACAAAAAATACCATAAAGTTAAGTGCACATCTTCTTTCATTTATTAAAGTGCTTTCTTGTAAAACCTGTTAAAATCCAGCACAGGACAGAACTACACCGCAGGTTTTTCCCAGCAAGTTGCTTTGAAAGAGTATTACATTTAAAATCAAGGTTCCAAAACCAACACATGAAAGGTGTGCACAACTTCAAAAAAATCAACAATACCCCACCCTCTAAACTCAGACCCGTCTGCCTATTCAACTGCGGGAAGACAAGGACCTAATCATGGCCACAATTAACAGCAGTGGAAATTCCACGATCGGGGTTCACAAGCAGATGGCATCCAATGGAAGCCCGTGGAGCATCGGCTCCAGTTGGGTGCTCCCAGGTGTCCTGCCACCCTCCTGTCCCCAGCACATCTCCACTCCCAGCACACCCCCATCCCCAGCTCTGCATTGCTCCAGCTCTTTCTTTCCCTAATCCTGAAACTGTGAAATCCAGAAGCCAAACTTACAGTCCTTCTGAGGGAGGCAGGCTGGACAGATTTTCCTCCCGCGCTGCCTTTCTACCCCTTGTTTTTGTGAGCTCTGCCCTGGGGACGAAGCACGGCTCTTTGCAGGATACCCAGCTCTAGCTGGCTAAAAGGAATAAGAGAAAATAATTGGGACGGAAACCCGGGGCACCCACGTATCAAGTCAAGACAGTGTATTTTATTCCACACACCCCCCCCAAGTTTTCTGAATTGCCGTAGGTTAGCCTAATTGATTTGTGTTCTCACCAAATTAAAGACACAGCACACAGACAGCATGCCAGTGAAAAAATATGGCAACAGCAAAAGTTTACAAATTTAATTTGCAATTGTTTTAGCAAAACAGCTCAGTCCACTCCTTCAGTTTTGGAAAGTAATCAGCTTGTGCTAGAGGAAGTTACCAGCTCCCAGGCACGAGCATTATAACGCAGGCTTGTTTCATAAGAGATCGAGACCAGTTTTTCAGTTAAGAAGTGGATTTTGCAAGTGAGGCAACACTGCAAGTTATAATACTGTGGGCTCAGGATCCCAAAGTGGGGGGGGGGAAATACTCAGAGGGATAACACCAGGGAAAGATCATGGGTCAGATTTCCCTTTAAAAGCAACACTGGTGTAAACCCCAGCAAAGCCCCGAAGAGTCATTTCAGTGCTGAAAGGGACCCCCAAAGCACATCCTTTTAACTGGCTGCGATCGGAAGGCAAAACCAGAGTTTCCATCACCTACGACGAAAGGGTTAAGCCAAGATTTCAGTCCCCTGGTTCAAACCGCTCAGCGAGCGCTCCCTGCCCAAATTACAGCAGCGCATGCATCCAACAGATGCCGTTCAGACAGGGGCTTTCCTTGCCCTGAGGTACAGTTCAGTTTGTCCATTCTACTGTGCAATTACAGAATCAATAAAACATCCCTTTGAAACTCCCTGGACTAGTGCCGACACGCAGACAGTAGTCAAGCTGACATTTTTTTGCTGTTTCCGTTATTACTACCGTCAAGCCTTCTGAGAAGCAAGACATCAAAACCCGGGCGCCGCAAAGCAAAGGAGGAAAAGAAAATGTAGAGCTGAGGTTTTTGTTCATCGTATCACATCGCTCCCCGGGCGATCACACTGTACCAGGCATACCTGCAAACAAAATCTGCTCAAAGTCATCAAAACGGGCATTGGGAAACGGCACGTTTCCGAAAAGCACGTGTGCCCCACCCTCCTCTGCTTCAAACACATCAATATCTTTTTTTCCTTTGTGGGGGGGGAGAGGAATTGCTCACGGTAGAGCACCTGACCTAAATGGGGAAGCTCTGATTTGGGGATGAACTTGTTAAAAAGCAAACACCGAGCACCGGTATGTGCTCATCAATGCAGCACAAGATGTGGACTGTGCATGGAAGTTGGGAGGTGGGGTTGAAATCTCGCCATCCATCTGCTTCTGAGCAGTGCCTGAAATACTGAAATAGAAATGGGAAGCTGCAGAGTGCCAGGAGTGGAACCCGGGATGTAAAAAGAAAAAAAAAAAAGAAAAAAACACAACAAATGCAGGAGCAGGACAACAAGGAGGAGAATACTAAAATAACATGTTCAGAATGACTCAAAGGAGACTTGGATAACCAAGGACATGCCCAGCAGAAAGGTCTTCACTGTCTATGAAAACGCAACTTTTTTTCTCCTGTAACAATTAGCAAAATCTGCCCAAATGGAAAAAGTAAAACTGAAGGTCTTAAAAGCACTTCCTGAAAGTTACCATCTTCAGATGTTTGTTTTCACACTCGTTACATAAATTAGAAATTATTTAATCATTCATTTTGAGCTCTAAAGGCTGCCATGCATGGTCAGTACCCCAAGTACATATATTTCCAGAAAAAAAAATAATCTAAAATTCAACCAAAGTAGTACTTCTGTACTTGAGAAGCTATAAAACTTATGACTGAGGCCAGTCCATTCCCCCAGTTATCCTCCACACCAGGCAGGACACAACAACCTCCCCCAACGGGACTTGCCACGATGACCACAGATGAGAAAAGCCCACCCTGGGGATAAGGAGCCTTTCTGCCTTCTCACCAGCTAATTCCTGAGTCTCCCTTAAACAGGCTTTATGAACAGTGTAAAGTTCACATGGGAACTACACCACCACGTATCCAGTAATAACCTGTTCAGAAGGCTTTGCTAGTCGGAAAACGGTGGCACAGGTGAGTTATGCTCAGCACCGTGCGACTCTTAAAAAGCTCCAGCATTTTGTGAAGTTTCTTTAAACTGCTTTAATCCTTGTTTGAATCTCTCCTCTCCCCCTCCAAGGCTATGTGCAGGTTCAAATGTTTACTAAGGGTAATAAAATCTCTAGTAACAAACAGGTTTATTCTGATGGCTCTTTACACACCGATGTCCCAGGTCCCCAGACAGTAAGATGCTTACAAGGCAGTGGTGGGGGCAAGGAGCACTGCACCCGTTTCCCAGAAAAGGCAGGCCACATAACCCGCTCAGTGCCCTACAAAGCGGACAAACAAAAAACACAATCCAACTCTCCCAAGTTCGAAGGTTAATTTATAAAATCACATTTTCTCCCAGAGCATCCTCACGTGTCTTCTCTACCAACCATAGGCCAAATAACAACTCATTTGGAGAGCGACTTATTTCAAAGAGGTTTCACACTTGGCGATGAGCACAAGGAGGAGGGAGAGAGGTTGTCTCACATTCAGGTGAGGGTATAGCGTATCTTTTCTTATACCACAAAGAGAACTGGTTTGGAGAACACGGGTGTGCTAACTGTAAAAAAA
>VWZZ01007698.1:49104-92465 GCA_013399095.1 Psophia crepitans | reverse complement strand
AAAAAAAAAAAAAGACACAACACCCTCATTTTAAAGAGACCAAAACTGAAGATAATAAGGTTGTGTCATCTGTACAGATATTCTGTACTGGAATGAGAACACTGGTGTACCAGAGGAAGATCTGGCTGAACACAAAACAGTCAGAGCAACAGAAACTGAGAGGATCCTCAAGCCTGGCTTGTTAGGAGTGACCTAAAATGGCCCCGTTTTGACTCACTCTTCTCTGCCTCCTCCATCAGAGGATTCAAAGGGAAACTGCAATTCAACCTTCATTGCCGTAGCACAACTGCAACATAACTATTCTTTGTCATAAAAGGAAAAACAAGTTGTGGGTGCCTGAATGCCAATAGATCACTTTTGCTTTAAGAGTACATCATGTCAATCAAAACTAAATTCCTTATGCTCATCACAGGAGCTTGCAACCAAGCAATACAAAAATCTCATTCGAGTTCAACCAGTAATGTGTTCAAAGGCTTCCCAATCTGCTCTGTCTCTGGCACCAGCAGCAGACAGAGACGAGGCAGAAGAGATCGCAAAAAAAAAAATTAATAATAAAAAAAAAATCACTTTCTGGGCAAAGGAGAAAGGTCTCTAAACCAAAATAAAAATAAGCATTAAAATGTGTGTGTTGGACTAAAAGGATATACAGCAGGTTGAAATGCGCTATATCTTCCTCACTGGTGAGGAAAGACCTCTATAACTCACCACCAGCTTTGATCACTCGTGAGCTATCAGCTATTTCTTCGCTGCTTGAGTAAATATAAGTCATTCACAGCTGAAACATAATTTCTCTCTCTTTCCCCTGCCACTATATGTTGTGTGCGAATATGTCTTGTATATAGGCACACTAACACACTGTGCTGTTCAAATACACATCAGAGTTCACCAGATGGTGGGGATTGCCAGACACTCGTCGTTGCCATGAGTTAGGAGCCATGGTGTAACTCATGAATGATGTGTCTAAGCTGTAAGCGGGTTTTGCATAGTTACATTACCCTTAACTTAAAACTCCGTTTTCTTGTTATGTTCAACCTGTAACAGTTTATAATTGTGAGATCTAAAGCACTGTTGGGTATCTTGGGGTTTGTGTTGTGTTTTTTTTTTTTTCCTCCTCCCAGAGACGGGGCTCTGCAGGAGCTATTTTCATCTGGGGGTTATGATTCACACCCGCACACGCAGGATTATACACAGTTTCATAAAGCTGCGGCCACAGTCAGCGCCCATGTTTGGGCATAATCTAAAAATCCAACCTCAGAAAGACAAAGGTGTTTTACTGAAAATACTCAAGGTTTTAAGAGGCAATCATCTTAATTATGCATAGGAAAAAACATATGAGATTGGAGTTAAGGTTTTGTGTACGGGCCTCAGCACGCACTTGGGCATTAAGATATTTGGGCAATAAATTACGTGAGCATAGGTTGGTAAGGATGTGAATGTTGGGTGAATTGGCAATTTCCTAGTCTTTAATTAATGATGGCGTTGAGAAAGAATGTGGCCTTCCTTCTAAACTAACAATGCTTTTTAATCAGCGAGTGAATCTGCCTGTTTGAAGTGGAAGGTAGCTCTAGGCTTGCAAAGAAAGGAGCAGAGTCTCCAGAAAAAAAGGTGAAAACCTGGCAATGCACTCACAGTCCTACCAGACCCTACTTACCACCTCCAACGGAGCCCATACCTTGCCCAAAGTCTCTAACAACCAGTGGCGGTGGTGATGAAATAAACATCAAGAGAAAAAGAGAACGTTAAGAGCTGGGAGGAAGCAGAGAGGAGCAGGGCATGGGGGAGCTTCCATCCGATTTGAAAGGATGGGAGATAGCTCTTGCTCAGCAGACACAAGTTGTCCAAGGAGCAGTTCCAATCTGGCACCGGGAGAGCTGCCAGGACACACCTAATCCCAGCACAGAGGAACTGCACAGGGTCTCCTCTTCCACACACTTTAGACATTTCCATCTAGAACACGATCATCGCTCGCAGAGAGGTCGTGGTGATCTTCTGCCAACAACAGGTCACAGCATTAAGCTAGCTGATAACCTAGTAAAGTATCCAAGAAAACAGTCATTTTACTATTGCTTTGCTAACCTAATCCTATAAAACACGTTCTGCCCATCCAGTTACCGAATACAATTCGCCTTCCATATTTCCATCCCCTCACAGACTGAAGTCTGTTGAATAAAATTGGTTTCTGTGCCATCAATGCTCAGGAGAGACACTTAATTTTAAAGGTCAGGGACATACTCTTACCCAAGTATTAACTTTGAGAATGGCCTAGTGGTTTTAAAGCATTAAAAGAAAGAAAGGAAAAAAAACCACAAAGAGTTACAAGCAGCATTTGTTATTTTAAGGTTTTACTAAGGATTGGATGCCTCCAAGGGTTAGGGCTTCAGCTCCAGTTAAGCACACAAGTTTGCTATCCAAAATTTCTTTGAACTAATAAAATCCCTGGAGGTTATCAGATTGGGCTGAACATGGACTAAGGTTTTCAACTCCTCCCCTTTTATCTGCAAATACCATGAGAAGAGCTCTCTAGCACCCTAAGTCAAATAGTTTCCTGTCTTGGCTGGGAACCACTTCAGCAAACACTTGAGGCCATGAAAAGCAGTTTGATTGAGGCTCTGGGCAGGAGAAGGCACTGTCAGTCACTGCGGCTCACCCCGGCCCCATTTCAGGGAGCGTGTTTCGGCACGACGCGGCTGGGTTACGTACAAGCCCTGCACATTTCTGACTCCCAGACAGCTTTCTGAGGCCAGAGGGAATAATGTCTCCCCATCTCCCTTCCTCCTGAGGGAGCATCTTTCCCCAACAGCCCTGTGGGGCGGACATGCCCACGGCACTGCATCCCCCTAAATCCTGGATGCCTGTCAGAGGGATGGCTCATCCCTCCCAGAGACAAACATTTCCCCCCACCATCACTAAACCATCTTCCCTTCCCCAGGTCACGCAAGTATCAGTAAGCACTGAAGACCCCGAGCCCACCGGGTATGCGGCCCCCCTCGTCTGACAACAGACATCTCGCCCCCCGACAGAGCCTTTTCAGACGGAGGAAGAAAGCGGGGAATCACACAGTCCTGTGTCTGGCAGAAACGTGCCTGCTGGGAGCCGAGCGCACGCTCAACAGCCTGTTCATGGTGTCTGTACTAAAAGTAAGGACCTGGCTTTATTTCTTTGTTGACATTGATATAACTTAAGGAGCAGAAATACATGAATTCAGAAAGTCTTGGGAACAGAAGACCCGCACGGGGGGCCGCGGCATCCCGCACACCCCGCGCCATCCTTACTGCTATTTCCCACTCACGGAGCAGAGCGGTGCTTTATACCTTCAAATGGGCAGAATATATGGTGGTCGGGAAGCGCAAGTGTCCAAAGCAATAATGAAAACACGGTGATGGTGGGATCCTGACTGAAAAGGCTGGCAGTCTAAAAGGTACACACACGCGACACGAAAATAAAAATGCATGCAAATCCCTTATGGATGGGAAGTTTAATTCAGCCTAGAGAGAACTAGTAGCCTCCCCACCCCAAAACACACCCAAACAAACTCAATTTTTTATTTGTTTGAGGTGAATATTTTTTTTAGCTACTTTTTAAAGAACTCTCCCTTGGCCCCTGAACGCTCTGAAGTCCTGTATCTCATGGCTTCACAGCCCACTGACAACAGGCAGCTCGCTCTTTCTTGCGAAGAAATTACTTCCAGTTTTGACACAACAAACACCAAACCACAGCCATTTAAAAAGAGAGAACATTTTCTCCTTTCTGAAGGATCTTTGCCTTTTTATTCAACTACACCAGCCATGAGCAGGATCTTCCACAGTGACATTTTCAGAGCTACTCAAGATGTTTCAACTGCCCAAATTCAGAGATATATACAAAACCAAAAAACCCTCTTTGGCAATTTTGCAAATCTCATCCTACACCTTAACATATTTCTGCAACACGAGGCCCTTGTTAGCCTCAGAACCTGATGGCTTCCAAAAGCTGGGGATGCGCGGGAGCTCCTGATGCCCCATGCCAAATCAGTCGTCACCCACAGCGAGAACCATTTCACATGACTCCGCATCCCGTACCAAGAACGACGCAACTTCTCTTGAGGTTCAGCTCCACGCACCACACGATAACTAAGGGGAGGCCAGCACTGAAGGAGGCACAAATCTTGCCCCCGGGGTGCAGAAGCTGGGGAGAGGGCTGAGAAAAGGCAACCGGCTGGGCAGCATGCAGCAGGCGGTCAGCTCTAACTCAACTCCTGGCACAACAGACCTTTGGGGAGCTCAATTCCCAGCTTCGAGCCCTAACAACTTCATTAATTAAACGGCACATGCAACGCGACCTGTGCGGGAGGCACAGGAACCGGTAGCCGTGCTCTCGCTCCTCTCCAGCTGCGGCACGGCCGCGCGCTGCACAATGCAGCACATGTACCGGCCATAAAGTTATCCAGGCAGTTGCTTCGGTTGCCTGAATGCCGACTACAACCATGGCCTCTGGATGCAAATTACTGGCTTTTATGGGTTCCTAAAAAACATTTCACTGTGTCTGCTGAACAATGTGGGAGTTGTAGAAAGGGCCCGATGATGGCAATGATGTAATTAAAAGCTGTGAGTGGAAAAAAAAACCCATTAGATTCCTTCTTCCAGACAGAAAAACTGGTAAAAATGTACTACTTAAAAATAGTTTAAAAGAAAATGTCAAAGCAAATAAATAAAAAACCCATATTCACTCCTTCCCCCAGTCCCTCAAGTTTCCCACAGCTTCCCCGCTCAGCACCCGTGAAGGAAAACGCACACACTAGAGCACATCCCTAAGCCCTAGACTCTATCTGGAAAAAAACAAGATAGAGAAACTCTCCCTATCTAATCACCGTCCCCGTCTGGTAGTAACAGAAGTTACTATCTCTGCCTGCCTGTCAGGAGCCGTACAAAACGAATCGGTGGCTGGGGCTGATATGGCAGCGAGAGGCACGAGGGCTGTAAAGCCGGCCGGCAGCTTCGTTAGCCGGTTCTGCGCAGCCCCGGGATGAGCGGCTGGGAGCACCCAGCCCCCCGCCTGCTCCCGGCGAGCTGGGCGTCTCATGCCTCCTCTCCCGTGCTGGGATGGCAAGGGCACTTCAGAGAAACCCTGCCCTTGGTGTCCTTCGACCAGCACAGTGTCCACTATTTACCGATGAGGCATTTATCCGCCCAGCACGGTGATCTTCAGAAGAGCCATTCCACCTGATGCAGGCTTAAAGAAAACTCTTGATTACAGCATAAACAGTGGGGAAATCCCCCATCCAAGTGCTGAACATACCCCAAACCCCAGTAACTTCCTGCAAACCGAATTTCACGTTCACATTTATTTGATATATTAAAACTTAGAGGGGAGGATGACCTCTATCCTCTCCTCCCTCCCCAAAAAAGTCAGTTTTCAGCCACACCAGCTGGCAGTACTGCCAGCAATTAAGCAGGTGGCCAGCATTAGCCATCACTCACAGCACAGGGACCCAGCCCGGCCCGTGTCGCCGGTGAAACGTGTAGGGCTGACACCGGGTTTGAACACATCTGGGCAGGAGCTGCCTGAGCTGCCTCTGTGCCCAATACAGGAACTTCCTCCGACGGCACACTACGGCACGCTCCAAGTACAGGCATGCTGCACAACGCTTCTCCAAGCATTAGCTGCAGCCTCGAACAATCAAGGAGCTTTTTTTTTTTTTGCCTTTTTTTTTTTTTTGGAGAAATGATCAAACCGGGGGTGGGGACAGAACATCCTGCGTGAAACCGCATCCTGAACAAGCATCACCACGATTCACTGTAAATAAATACTCTCTCCTTGCAGCACTTCCGTCAACTGTCACTGCCTTGGCTCCAATCACCTTTCAAGTCCAAACAGGAAAGCAGAGAAAAGCGAGTGAGATGGCAGATATGAGGTTTAATTTGCTTTTCACTGCAGTTTTCATCGGCGGTGCGCTTCCAATTCGTCGGCATTGCCAGCTGCCTGGAATCACTCCTGGACCCAGTTTTTTCCTGTTAACCTTCATAATTGTATTATTATGGGCAAGCCCACAAACTGTGCTACAAAAAGCTGTAAAGAGTGCAGCTTCCACCCTTTATTAGATAAGCAGCCAGATCCAAACCCTGCTGCTGCAGGCAGAAAGGCAACTCAGATTTACCAGAGATGTTTCTTCACCTATGTTTTACATAAGGCAAGATGTGTCTGTTAAAAAAAAAAAAAATTAAAAAAATAAAGCATATGTGGAGGGAGGCTGTGAAGGGATTACAGGATGAAATAAGTTTGACCTCAATTTTCCTGAAAACTTACAAAACACATATAAGTTTGGAAAGATCAAAGATGTGAGAGGATAGCAATCCCGGGCAAGAGAGCGCAAGCGGGAGCTAACTCGGTCAGTGCACGTGAGCCCTGCGAGGGGTGGGAACCTTGCACACCCCACGGTATTTCGAACGAGCTGATGATGGAGAAGTAGAAGAGGAGCTGCCTCTCGTGCGCACCCCCTCGTGGGCATGCCGACCAGCACCCGCAGGCACCCAGGGATGGAGGGACAGGGTAGTCTGCAGTGGGTGCGCCTGTCCAGGAGATGAAAACTGTGGGGAAACCCTCACGAACCTCCATCAGAGCAGAGCGCAGCCCCCTCACCTTCAGGAGGGGAGAAAAGACCCTGGCAGCCGCAGCCCGCCTGGGCGTGCCGGGATGCACGGGACCCCCTCCCCTCCGCACACAGAGGCAAGGAGCAATTTAATTAATAAAAGTAAAAATGAAGTATTACATGTAGCGGCAAAGCATTATTAAAAGCCGTAATGTCTCAAAGGTTCCTATGAAGTCATGTTCTTACAATTCACTCCGAAGAATTTAAAGACAAAATTACATGCTTGGTAATACTCCGGGGAGCACGCTTTTCTATGTGGCCCATTGTTTGTGTATGATGCATGGCTTTGAGAAAGTGGCATTGTTAGAGGGATCATAAATCACAAAGGGGAAGTTTGATTTTTTTTATTTTTTTTTTTTTTAAAAATCTTATTCCAGACAGGGCTTTCCTCTGCTGCAGAGTCTTCAGCTTGTTTCAGCAAATGAACCGGCATCAGACCTACATACGCTATGGGAGTCTCAAGCTGCTCAGATGATCATCACCCTCTTCCCTAGTCTCTCCAGAGAAATAAAACCTGCGGTACTGGCTGCGCTATGCTTCTATTGCCAATTCCAAGAGAACGTTTATTTTTCTAAAGATTAATATTAAAGATTTTATCTTGAAGAGTTAAGAGCAGCACTACAACTTCTGCACTGCCTTTTCCAAAGTTGACCTGGTGTGGTTTGCCACCTTAGTTTTCTTCAAATGATCTCTGGTTTTAGTGTGGTTATTTATTCTAAGGTGTATTATTTCTGAACTTGGAGCCAAAGTGGGCTCGCTTCAAAAGCAAAGAGCGAATGCTAAAATGTCTTACGACTCACACACATCCACGTCGTCTTTCACAGCACACACAAATTAGCTAGTGGCCTGACTCCCAAAGCAACCACAACAAAGTTATTGCTCTGACGAGGCTGTCTTATCTTACCAGAGCTGAAAGCTCAGAATGGTCTCCACGACACTGCCCAGCTTCATTTCAAACTTTACACCAACCAACAAAAAAACCCAACCCCCTAAAAAACCCCAGGAGATCATGGATATTACAGTAAGAACATCCCAACAGTTAGCAGGAGCTCCTTGCTAAGACCAAACAGCACAAAGCCATTTGCAAAGAACGAACCAACACGTTCAAGAAGGAATCAACAGATATTGGCCAAGCCAGAAAGTCAGAAGAGTCTCCATGCTCTGAGAGTCCAACCAGGCAATGCTGGAGGGTGATTTTCAGAGACGACCAAGCAGGCAACACCACCTGCTTAAAGAACAGGAACCCCACACCAACAGGCAACCAGGCATCGTCTTCCCCGAGGGCAAGCATCCCAAAACACGCTGCATGGGTTCACACCCTGCTTAGGCCAGACTGCGCTCTTGTGCCATCTGAGGACCTGCTCCATACATCTGTATTTCATGTTTGGGTTATGGATTTATTTTACCTACCTACTCATACGTACAGGAAAACCTCAGGCAGCATTCATTCTTAGTACAAAGAAATCTTAAACACTTCAGAGCAAATTTGAAACATCAGCTGTCGATACCTTAGTGGATGCACTAATATTTCCAGCGGCGCACAATGTGCAGTTACAAATCACAGCTCTATAAATTACATTTCCCTGGGACTCAGTCCTATGTCACTGCACCCTACAGGCCATACAGCTTGTGTCCCACACAGGTCTGGGCCCCCTTATCCAGCTCTTGAGTATTTCCCTAGATGCTTCCCTATTGCAGAATACTACAAATATGAACATACTTGATTTTTTCCAGAGGGGTTACCAGCTAGTACCAGGCTAAGCTAAGTGGCAGACATCTAGGCAGACACCCCAGCCTTGATTCCCGGCTGGCGTAAATCAGCACAGCTCCACTGACTGCAGGAGAATTAAGGAACTGTGTCAGCTTATACCTGCTAAAAATCTGACCCTGATCATCTGATTTGTCTCAAGATAGTCACTACAGTCAGAACGTAAGAAGAATAAATTAGCATGGATTAAGCCTGGGAAAACCTGCTGAGGAAACTTCACTGTGTTAAAATACACATACTGACGTTAACCTCATTCACTCATTAATTGTGCAGCTTAGTAAGTCATATGGTCTAAATACCATTAACTAATAGGATCAGTCCACTAGTAGTTATCCCTAAATATATGAAAAAAAAATCCCCACACAACCTTTCTGTTTAAGAACCAACTGCCTGCAAATTTACGATGGTTGACTCAAGAAACACATGGCACGTTCTTCTGCCAAAACATCTGCCTCCTTCAGGAGAGCTGACTTCATCCAGCACTGGTGGAAGGTCTCTTGTCTGCCTTATTCTTACAGCATGAGTATTTGGCTGCCAACACTGCACGAGGGAATATTTATGCTCCATAAAAGGCTTGGACATAGTCTGGAATACAGGCAGAAATGAGAGAGCTAAATCAAGCTAATTATTTTTGAGAACTTCCAACTAGAAACATTATTACAATAAATTCCACGTGTTTCAACTTCTGCTCGTTGCAAAGGATTTCCACTCTTGTGTGTTCAAAAACTGCCATCATATGGAAACAATTGCAGCATACGAGCTTAAACCGACATCTACCGATGCAAGGACCGTTGACCCATCTTTATGGGCATTTTAAATAATTTATGTCCAACTTGAATGCAATCTGCTCTACTTGACATCTCTGACCCAAAACACTTTAAGGTTTATGTTGGGTTTCTTTAACATTCAGACCCTGTCAAGGAAAGACGTGATCTACGCTGTTAGGAGATGAGCTCCTCTCCACCAGCCACTGAGGCAGGGCTCTACCAATGCCCGCCACTGTGCCAAAAAGTTCTGGCCGAAACAAAGCCTGTTTAACCCTTCCTGAGGCTTTGGTGTAGCCAAGCTCACTCTTTTCTTACCTCTCCTGCAGGATGCCTAGAAGGGAACCAGAAAGAGCTCGTGATAAAGCTGGTGGGAAGGGTAGGACTTCACCATGACCTTAACAAAAGCATGACCATTGCTTCTGTGCAAAAAAAGAGCTTTTGAGCAAAGGCTAACAGAAGTCTTAATACTTGCTCTCTACCTGGGAGAACTGATTTGCCAAAAATATTTTCCAGGAGCTAATGCAAATCAGTGCCTGTTCCAGGCTCCCAAACAGACTTGGGGGACACAGGGCAAGCTGAGCCGAGCCACTGGGGAAGAGTTAAGCACAACTGGGAATGGCAAGAAAACCCCTGCAGGAGCAAGCGGGGTGGCCAGAAAGCAGCAGGGATACTATCTGCATGGGAAGGGTACATGACACACAGGAGGAATCATAGAATGGTTCAGGTTGGAAGGGATCTCAAAGGCTCTCTAGTTTCAACCCCCCTGCCGTGGGCAGGGACCCCCCGCACCAGCCCAGGGTGCCCAAAGCCCCATCCAACCTGGCCTTGGACACTGCCAGGGAGCCAGGGGCAGCCACAGCTTCTCGGGGCACCCTGTGCCAGGGCCTCAGCACCCTCACAGGGAAGGATTTCTTCCTAATATCTAATCTAAAAGTTTAAACCCATCCCCCTTGTCCTGTCCCTCCCTGCCCTGTAACCAGCCCCTCTCTGTCTGTCCTGGAGCCCCTGCAGGGGCTGGAAGGCTGCAATTAGGTCTCCCTGGAGCCTTCTCTTCCCCAGGCTGAACAAGCCCAACTCCCTCAGCCTGTCCTTGTAGCAGAGGGGCTCCAGACCTCAGATCAACTTTGGGGCCTTCTCTGGACTTGCTCCAGCAGCTCCATGTGTCCTGTCCTGGGGACCCCAGAGCTGGACACAGCACTACAGGAGAGGTCTCACCAGAGCAAAGGGGCAGAATCCCCCCCCTCGCCCTGCTGGCCACACTGCCTTTGATGCAGCCCAGGACAGGGTTGGCAAGCGGTCTGAGCTCCTGTGTTTCCACAACCGATGAGCTAAAGCCACCCTAGAAGGGGACTCAGCTCCACCTTACCTACCACAAGCCCTCAAACTCAGATGGATCCTCTTGGAAAGGAGTCGAGGGGTGGTAATGGGAATCCTGCCCATTTGATCTCTTGTACACAGCTGAGGCCGAGTGACCAAGGAGGCGCTTTGGACCCGCTGCCTTTATCTTCAGGGAGATGACGTTAGTGACCACAAGCTAATCCATCCTGAGCACGAGTCTGATTTAAATCAAAGCGATTTGAATCACTGATTTTAATCATGGTTTATATCAGAAAGCAGGAAACATGGTTTAAATCATTGATTTTAATCTCGTTTTACATTTCTACTTTTATATTTATTTTCTTAAAGATAAGTTGCTAACTAATTAGAATCAATCTAAAATATGACCTTTTCATTAAGCTTAACTCCTCTCCCTGCTAAACAAGAGAATAGGTTATTTTCACGTTCATTTGCATCCCTAAGTCCTAGGTTATGACTACATTAGAAATGATGACTACTTTTATTAGTTGCTAATTTTGCTATTTGTATCAATCTTCATTTGGTTGAAAAGTGGAACTGCAACAAAATGAAAAAAACATTTTTATTTATTAAACGGAAGTTACTTAAGTATGCTGGATACATACTAAGTTTATGCATTCATGCATGTAGAACACTTACTGAACATGATCTGTTGTAAGAAAACTGAATATATTAGAATCCCTAAAGTCTTAGATCTGCTCCTCTCGCACCTTTATTTTATTGTAGATTGCAAAAGGAGAACAGGGTTTCCTCTTTTCAGCTCCATACTAGTTTCTCATATTGAATCACCAAAGGAATTACTGAAACGAACTGTTCAGCCCCATCCCAATGAAAACCGAAACCAAACTCTTCATCTACAGAAGAGGTCAAAGCTTTTCAATTTTCACATGCTCTAACATAACCGAAAGAGCCAACTTCAGTTAGGCCTTTGGGCTGATTTTCTTCAAAGTGTCAACAGAAAAATGTATTGAGTACTATTTTGTATTTAGCCTTTAAAAACCATCTGAAATTCACTCATTCTGTCCTGCCTATTTAACCTGCAGGTCTAAATAACTTACAACTGCCCAAATATTAAGCAGAAGATAATTAGTACAGTCAATAAAATGCAAAAAAACCAACCGAACAGAAAAGAAAGAAGCCTCCACTTCCTTCTTAAAGAAATAACTAAAAGGAGATAATTTGAAAAATTAAGAAAAAAAAAGCTGGTTTAGTGTCTTGTGTTCAAAGCTTCTGGTCCTCTGCTGCTGGGTGACACAATATTTTGGCTTTGATGCCAGGGGCGGTGGGACCCCCAGCAGCCCCATCCGCAGGGGCCAAGTTGCCTGTGCCTTCTGGTGAAGGAGCTGCCCATGGGTAAAAAAAAAAAAAAAAAAAGCAACAACCTACCAAAAAACACCCTAAACTCTGGAGGCCACACAACTCATTCTTCCTGAAGAAATGCCAGTTTGCTCAGAGTCACTTTTTAAGCACAGACTGAGAGCTGGATAAGGGCATTTGGGGGACAGGGATGGGAGAATACTTTCTCAACTTTCATCAGTTCCCAAAATGCCCCAACATCCTCACCCCATCCTCACCGCCGGGAGCCCACGATACCCACGCCCCCTCCTCCCCCAAAACCAACTCCTTGCATAAGTCTGCTGTGAAACCCCATAAACAAAAAAAAATTAAGCCAGAGGAGGAGAGGAAGAAAAGAAAAGTCGCTCTATTGACTCTAGCATCTCTACCACACATAATTCAAGGACTATAGCCAGTGTGAATTGGGGGGTGGGGGGCAGAAGAGAGCTTTTTTTATCCTTTTCCTTCAAGGGAACTCAGAGATAAACTTCTATCGAATTAGGCAAATCTTCAGCACATTTACTTTTGGCAAACCTAAATAACAACAAAATAACCCAAAACACCATGAAGGAATGCTACACAGAACATGTGGTAAATAAAAGCTTAACAAATCCCCAGACAGTTACCACCACCACCGAACGTGGCATTTTGTTCCTGAAAAATTTACAATTCCAGACGCTCAATAGAAGATTTCAAAAACCACAATTAAAATCCACACAACCATTTGGGCGTTTCCTTTGGACCTAAGGAAAAAAGACAATCACTTACAAACACTACCTAAACATACATGGGAGCTCAATCAGGAGGGACTGAAGTGGAAGAACACGCAGCTCACAGGCAACTAGTTCAGAAAACATAAATATATGCTGTTCTTAAATACACCTCAAATTACAATTTCATACGTTTATATTTTATGGTAATTTGAGATCCAAATTTGACAGTCTGGAGCATACCACACACTACCTCCCTATAAAAATACACTTATAGAAAGATATTCGTGTTCTTGGTTAAAGCAAGATCAACAGAACAAGCCCTTTTCCAAAAAATGCAATTTAAAACAGAAAAAAAGGGCTTGTAATAAGAAGGCCATTTTACTGTTTATTTTATAGTTCTAAGCGAATGGATGTAGCATAAAGCTATGATTATTTTCCTGCAGTCATAATATATGTGATTTAGAGTATGTTTAGGGAAAACGTTAACTGAGACAGAGGTCTGTAAAGGGATGAAGAATTCGGGCACAGAAACGCAGCACACTTCTGCTAACCCACATCCAGTCTTCTGTGCAACTTCATTTACTGTTCATAGTTCACTGCAAACGAGTGAAGCCGTCTCTAATGCCGTACAAATTTGGATATCAGCTGTCCTATGCAAATTTGACTCTAATTACGTATGCATTACTGAGCTATGAAATAAGTCAGTGTGTTGTGGTATGTGAATACACATCCCGCTCTTGTTTTTGAGCATAATAGTTTTCAGTGTCTGCTGAGTGTTCATATCCTGTGGACTTTTCCTTTTTTTTTTTTTCTTTTCCTTTCTATCCTGTCGATTTTTTTCCTCCCCTCCTTTTTTTCTTTATGTCACTCTTTTTTTAATAAAAAAAAAGGACTGAATTCTTTTTTACAAACTTGTTCTTAAAAGCAATATGAATTCCAGCCACAGAGAAATCTGAAGTAAAAACCAAAGACTATTATTTTACATTATGTAATTAATTAGCTTTAAAAAGGTTGAACAATAAACAAACAAGTACCCAAAACATTTTTGTGAGCTAATTATATACTAAGCAAGAAGAAATTTTGTCCTTATACCCACATTTTACGTTTTGGGCACTTCTATTTCATGTCCCTTGACACCTTCTCCAATAATCCATCTACTTTATATTGGAAAGCCTCACATGAATAAAACTTTATGGCACTACAGGCATTTAGCCTTCCACTGACATTCCTGGCCTGTTCAATTCTGCAATTCAATCAAAATCAAATCTCAAAATCCTCTTGTCAGCCAGCGCTGCTTTCATATGCCCGAGCCCTGTGTAAGGATAACTGCATCCAATCTTTCCCCCAAGCAGTGCTTATATTGTTTTATTACAGTTCAATGAGTGGAGTTCAAAATTACATGCAGCTGCCTACTACTGTGGTCTGTCTGTGTTACGCATGGACACAAGTATTGCCCACCAGGCTTGAAATCATTCACTTACTGGTCTGGCAAGAGAGACTGTGAGCACTTCATTGTATGGAGGAACATCCTGCCTGCTAGATCTAAAGAGGGTGATGTTAGCAGATCAGTCCCTTTATAAAGGGATTGCGAAAGCCCTATGAAATGCAACTCAAACGTGCTCCATGTTAAGCACGTGGCTACCGCACATAAAAGCAAAGATAAACCTCAACGCGCACCACTCATTCTGGGAAAGCTTGGGAGGGAAGATAAAGGACTGAGGAATAAAAGGCATCTCACAGAGTTTTTATATGTGTTTTAAGTGATGAAGCTTCATTTAGACGATTTTTATCTTTTATTCCCCCCCTCCACAATCTTCTCACTGAAACAAAAGGATAAACCACAAAGCTAATTAAATACAATTTGATCAGGCGAACAATGCAGAGACTCCAAATCCAATAGCTTAAAAACTGCTGCTAGCACTAGCTCCGGTACAGCCTGGTTGGGGGAGAGACCGCATCAAACCCGGGCAGGGTTTCCATCCCATACATGCTGGAGGGAGAGAGAGCACCAAGAGGCTCCCTCCCGCGGTACGGCCAGGGCTGGGAAGCAGCAACAGCCGTGAACTAGAGGGAAGGGGTCCACCCGCACGCCGGCTGCGCAGCCAGGTACCGGCAGACCTGCCCAAATCCCCCGGCCGGCGGCAGCATCCTTCTCAGCAACATTCCGCCGGCAGCACGAGCCACACGGCACTCCCACAGGTTAACGTATCGCCCATCGCATTAGCGTTTAGCGATCGTTTTCGCTTGGCTTTCCATCAGCATTTCACAGTATTACAACAGTGACCAAAATCAAAAGAAAAAAAAGACGAGAAAAAAAAGCCTTTTATCAAAGGCTATTCATCAAATATTCTACCGTGACTAAATTCTGTAAGACTAGTAAGTAAGAAAACAGAGGCAACACATCGTTAGACATCCTGCCGAGAAAGAGCTTCTTCGAGATGAACCCCATTACCTTTCAACACACAGGTCTGAGAACCAAGCTAACCACACAACAAACCGCCGACCTATGACAGCAGCACTGAACTGCTGGTCCACGAATCGAGGCTTCATTTCTTTTTCAAAAAGAATAGAGAGGGGGAAAAGAAAGAGTGTGCTCAGCTGCTGTGCAACTGCCCATGCATTGGTTCGAGAGAGGCAAACCCAATCGTGAGGCTCTCCAGCATCTGGGCTTTTAATAGCCTCCACTCAAAAGGAGTGTGGATTATTGCGTGTGCATCGTACCTGTGTCTTTTAATCTATTTCGGCATCTACTTGTACAAAGCCTGGAGAGGGAAATCTGAAACAGCAGCAGCGACCGGTCCTGGAGCTACCGACCATCACTTCTCCAGCANGTTATTGCGTGTGCATCGTACCTGTGTCTTTTAATCTATTTCGGCATCTACTTGTACAAAGCCTGGAGAGGGAAATCTGAAACAGCAACAGCAGTGACCGGTCCTGGAGCTACCGACCATCACTTCTCCAGCACAGAGGCTCAGGCCCATGAGATGCAGCCTGGAGTTCCCATCCCTGCCAAGGGTTTTAGGCACACCAGTCATCTCTCTTATGTCTGTTTATTGTACAGTGACAGATTTGGGAACATTTGTACCAAATCTTAGGGTGCCAGGACCACTGCCATTTCATTCACACACACACTCCCCCCCCATCCAAATCCACCAAACATCTTTCTGCACAAAACTAATCACAGAATGGTTTGGGTTGGAAGGGACCTCAATGATCATCTAGTTCCAATCCCCTGCCATGGGCAGGGACACCCTCGACTAGACCAGGGTGCCCAAAGCCTCACCCAACCTGGCTAATGCAGAAGACCATGAGAGGCGGACAGGGTTATGGGAGCACTACAGCCCTGAAGGAGTTCCTGCACAGCTCCCCACAACAGCCCTGCCCCCAAACGCCTCACATACTCAGAGCCGACATGGAAAACCCTCAGAGGAAAATACTGCTCCCCTCTGTTAAGGTTGCCAAGGGTGATGACGGTGAGGGAAGGAGCAACAAAACCTCCATGAGACTGCAGACCAGGCTGTGCAGTTCCATGCACAGCTCTCCTGTGGCCAAGACACCAAGCTTTTCACTGAAACCTGAAGGTTTGGAGTATTCTGTAGCCAGTATCACAGCTTCCCAGGGCACTACACGTATACAGAGATATGCATGTACCACAATAACACACAGATGCGCTTGTCCACCAGTGTGCAGGTCAAGAAGGTCCCTGAGCCCCCCAAGGACCCAACCTGGCCAGCAAAGCGCAAACAAAACATAAGCAAGTGCTCAGCAGAGGGACCCCGCTGAGGAACAGTGCTGACAGTCCCTGTCAGTACGCAATGACATATCAACATTCTAGAATCCAACATTTGAGGCAAACCACTTGGGCATGCGCTGGGGCTAGCAGGCAAATAAAACCATCTCGCTCCACATGCACACCTGGAGGAAGTGAGGAAGCATCACATCTGCCTGCTACCCAAATTATATTTAGCAGCCTACAGAGAGCAAACCAACAAGACTCATCCAGCGCGAGCCCCGGCACACGCACCCAGTCATTCATGGCAGCTTCGCACCCACAGCTTCGCTGTAAAGCCAAAGGGACAAGATGGGCAAGCGAGGAGCCACAGCTCCCAGCCACCTCCTTTATCACCACCATCGCAGTATTTACCGTAACACATGTGACTTAGTGAAGCCCTAGATTAATTAAATGAACTCCTCCATTAATCAATCAATCAATCCAGCACAGGGCAGTTGAAATATTGAATTACTTAAGAACAGCATCTTTATATAGGACTTTTAAAGGTCTGCTCTGGAGGACCTTATCCCCTATAATTAAATTCAGCCTCACGTGGAGAGGAGCATAAGAAATCCAGAGGAGGCCCCGAGGCTGTGAGAGCAGAAGCGCAGGCACGTCCCAGGGTGCAAGGGAAACACTGCCACGTCCAAGGGGGTCAGTGAGCTTCTATGGAAGCAAACACCCCCCTGAACCACCCTCAAAAACACCTCCCCAGACACTGACTGTGAGGACTCCTACTTGTTCAATCAGGACCACTAATCAATTAATTAAGAAAACTAAAATCAGGATTGCCCAATCCTCAGGAGCGGCTCACATCCAGCTGGCAGAGCTGGAACTGGGGAAAGGAGGGACGCAGGGCCATGTGCTGGTACCCCGGGAACGCCTGAATGCATACGTGACAGTTGCAAAACCTGTAAAGTCAGTAAAGGTTATCCAATTTTATACATGGTGAAATTTAGGCATAGAGAGTTGAAATGTGGTGTCCCAAGACGTGCAGAGCACCAGTGAGAATGTCAGCAACAAGAACATCGACCTCGCATCAAGGGTACAGCTTTCACCCTGAAAACCAGGTGCACAAACTACTAATATGATGGATTTTTTTCATCTGTGTGTCCACCTGAACCAGGATATTTGAACACAGAATTGGAGAGATGAATTCTACACTTCTTTCCATCTTCATCTCAGTTTGGACAAGACTATGTCCATCAGTGGGGGAAAGGACCCAAAAAAAAAGAGAAGTAGTAAATCTATTCAATGCATGTAATTGTTTCAATTGGTGAAAAAAAAAATCCCTACCCTGAGAAACTTTTCACATAGCATGAGAACTGCTGTTTCCCTTAGACAATACAAAAATAAAGCTTCACACGGCTCCCCCTCAAAAAGAAGACATATAACATCTAGGCATAAATACCTAATCCTGGTATTTCCCCCACACACCCAGCAAATACAAATATTTTACCTGACTACCTCTTCTGCCTCCAGCCTTTCCCACCACCACATACCCTGCCCCAAGCAGGGATCTGTGAAGCACAGCTATGGCCCTGACCGCTTCTCCCAGATACAAAGGGAGCAGAGTAACAGCCTTGAGACCTTGGGATAAGACAGGGCACAGAGGACCCAGAATCAAATAAAAACGCAGCAAGACGAACACATACTTCAGCGCTCAAAAGTCACTATTTTTTTTGGCAAAGACAATACAGAAAAAAAAAAGACTTATTACAAGCCCTAAATGTAGGATGGCACAGCATGTTAACATATTGCTGTACATCCTTTACAGAACTGCATCCAAAGCTATATTAAAATAACGTTAAGGTTGCAAAAAGCTAGGCAACAAAGTTGGCAACATCAATGCGCAATCTTGATTTACACCTTTAGAACGAGTATCGCAATCAAGTCTTCACTTACACAACCATACTTTTCCTATGGGACTCCCAGCTAACCTGCAGTTATTAAGCATTTCTTTTAACCCTTATAAAAACACGTACCCACGGTAGCACACACCACTTAGCGCATACTATTCAAACCCAGAGCTTAATACAGAAGTACCAGGCTCCTCTTGACCACATCTCCAGTTCCCTCATGACAGTACCAGGGTTTATGACATTAAGGAAAGCCTCCTCACCTCCACTTGCAGAAAGGCTCGATGGCATCACAATCATCTCACTGGTGGCAAACCAAGACAAAGCAAAAGGTAGGCTATTGATAGCTGCTCATCTGAACTACCCAGTGACTCAAGGCACCAATCTGAGCCCACCATGACTTTATGGATACTAACGACCTCATGTGCTACAGACAGCCCCAAGTGGCCTCAGCTGTGGTTGCAAACACAAGACCACTTCTGCAAAATTGGCACCAGGTGTCTCTTGGTTGGCATGTAGAAATGAGGAACAGGGAACCATGCGGCAAGCTTGGAGCACTTGGGTTTGGATAACGAGCCAAAGCCCAAACAAGGCTTCTCTGGGAAGAAAAAAAAATACAACAAAAAACCAACCCATAACTACACGATCAAGTCAAGACAGTTTCACAATGTATACGGCTTGGTTAAGGTGGCCTATGCCGCCTTAACTCTATCACTTCCCAAATCTCATGTGCCAGATTATACCATCTTGAAGGTTGTTTTCACGTACACCTGTTTTTAATACGTGTCATTTCTTGAGGATTTTTTACTCTAAGAAGTGAGAATTGAAACAACAGCAAGAAGCAGCTATAACCAGAGAGTGCAGTAAGGAGACAACGTGACACAGCTTTGGCCAAGAAGAGACGCGCACCCCAAATCTCCACCAGCAGAACTGGGTGGCACTGGGAGCTGCTGACAGCAGGGCAGGGTGGAGGCATCAACCCCAAATTCTAAAACATGGTATCTCTAACAGCTGTAAGTCCAAGATTCCTCCATGGTGAGACCACAAGGAGGACTCTAGCATCCTCGAACAACTCAAAGTGCCTTGAGGACTCTGGTGACACCAAAGCAACGTGTGGCTCAGTTAGTATCTAGGAGCTCCCACTGCTCCCTGCAGTACCTGTGCCACCTGGTACCCGTACCTTGAGGTACCTGCTGGGAAGGTGGCCATCCAGTGGCACCACCATTGCAAAAATCTCATAGTCTGCCAGACATCTTTCTGCGCCCAACGTTTCCCCCTTTAGGCTGCAGGGGCTCACAAGGGGTGCCACCGAGGACCCAGTGCCCTGCGTGGCACTTCCTGAGGAGGATGCTGAGGCACTGAGGGACTCGTCCTGCTCTGCAGGGCCGTCCACACTGGGCAAGAGCTTTATGGCTGCCCCGGCTTTCCCTCGCTAGTGACAACTCCTGCACGCCACCCGCACAGAGACACTGCAGCTCTGTTAAAAACACATGTGCACACATACGCATCCAGACGTTAAAAAAGAAGAATTCTTTATACAGCAGAGAGCTATGCTGTCACTCCTGTCCATTATGTGCCCATCTGGGTTTGCTTGGGCAGCCTCTGAGACTTGGTGAGGTCCATGGATGCTGCCAGGCTTGCCGAAAGCCCAGCAGCTGATTTCCTGGCCCTCTATGATTTAGAGGAAGTCACGGGTGGTGGTCAAAAGAAGTGGCGTACCTCAGTTTCGCTAAATACCTAAACGGTGTTTATGTTGCTGGGGAAGGGGCTGCGCTAAGACACAGAAACTGCCAAGCACCACATTTTTACCCTGATCTACGGCATTCTCCATCTTTCCCAGTAATTTGCACTTTCTTCTCTTTCAAAGACTCCCATAAAAGGGAGTTGTGGCGAGCTGGGGATCGGCCTCTTCTCGCAGATAACCAGTGACAGGACAAGGGGGAACGGCTGCAAGTTGCGCCAGGGGAGGTTCAGGTTGGAGATGAGGAGAAATTTCTTCTCGGAAAGGGTGGTCGGGCATTGGAACAGGTTGCCCAGGGAGGTGGTGGAGTCACCATCCCTGAGGGTGTTTAAGGAAAGGTTAGACGCAGTACTGAAGGACATGGGTTAGTGGGCAATAGGTGGGGGGGACACGGTTGGACTGGATGATCCTTGAGGTCTCTTCCAACCTTAATGATTCCTATTCCTATAAAAGGCATTTACAGTCCATACACAGCCTTATTGGCACCTGGTACATCTTCTCGTTTACCAAGCACGTGATTCACTTGTACAAAGCACGCGTTTGCTTTGCCTTCCCCCTTACAGAAACACCACGCAAGCGTTGCCATTTTATACCAGACTTCCAGTGGCCAGTACGTTTCCGAAACAGGTTAATTAAAATAAAAATGCAATTTAAATAAATCAGCAAAAGAAAACCAATTGAGAAAAGCTTGCGCTGCAGTTGCTCCGACTAAAGAGAACTACGAAAGCCAAAAGGAAGGAGTTAACCTTCGTCGAAACGGTCGCTGCTGCTTCAGCTGTTGCTGTAGCGGGACTGGCGGCAGCAAACAGCATCCCTCGGTAACGGCACAGCATCACCTACATACTCGCAGCTCTCCAGGGGTCAAACCTAAAGCGCTGCCCTTTAAATGTGGGTAACAACCGGCTTCGAGTACACCAGAAAATCTGGTAGATTGAACAGGAAACTGCAGAGAACTATTTCTGAAATGTAAATGAGACTCTGCTACTTTCATTTCATTATTGCCGTAGCCCTGTGCTGAGATGAAGTTTCCATCTGTGATTTTCAGGACAGGATATCAGCCATTTCAGACAGCACCCGTCGGAAACTAGAGAGACAAGTTACTCACAATTTTTTGTTTTATAAAAATATTTAAACTCTATTTGGTCCTGCCTCGGACAGAGCTTATGGGAGATAACTCAGTGCCTTGGGGAACGGCCTGGCAGCAAACACGCAGCTTCGCCCCCACCACCCCTTTTCTATTAATTATTTAAGAACAACTTGTAGAAAGTCACAATTTGAAGTGGACCACACACTTTGAAAGATAGTTTTGACACGGCCACGCTAAACATTAGTCTTTAGTTACCTCTTTGAACGTTCTCTACTTCGACAAGTTAACAATTCCTGACACAAAGCCTCAAGGTTTTGAACACAGGAAAACATTTCCAACTCTCTCACTGAAATTCAGGCACTCTTGGATTACCTGGGGCATTTTTTTGTCCGTATGCAAGAGACAAGTGAAATGATTTCGAACACTTGTTGTTTCCTTTTTCACAACATTTTCACCATCAGGCGCACAAATTCATCAGCAAAAAATGCTGAAGTCAATGATGATGTAATTAAGGCTTTGATTACATGATGACAGCAAATCAATTTTAAAGTAGATTATATCAACAGTTGGGCCAAAGGAGAGGCAGGCATTATGGAAATCAGACCCTTTATAATATCTTTCAGATTCTATAACCCCAAAGAGCATCTTTAATTCACCCTTTTTTATTCCAGATGGTCTCACAAAAAAGCCAAAACCCTAAGTTATCACATTCTGGTAGCCATGCTACCAGTGTGTTACACTCCCTATGACATGATGTTAATACCCAATTAAAAAAAAAAAACAAATCCAAAATGCAACTCTTTCCCCACTAAGGTGACGTTTGCAACAACACGCATTTTTTAAAGCACCCCAGGATATAACGCATCACTTACTCCCACCGGACAGGCACGGTAAGTGCCCGGTGAAGGCAAGCAGAGTTACACCAAGTATTTAAGAGCAGGATTTGGCTTCAGACACCACATGAAGGCAGGAATAGGGAACTATTGTGCTGCCTGCTTTCTCACAGCAGATCCCAACTAGCTTTGGCTATGGATCCGGCACCGCCAGCCAATTTCATGAGAAAAAGGAAAAAAAAAAAAAAGAAAAAAAAAGCAACTCCGACCCTTTCCTTTCTCTCCCTTTTTGTAATCTCCTGCAGGCACAACGGCTCCAGCAAGCAGCTCCCCTACCAGCCCAATATTTACACTAAACCACTAAAGGACTTTCTATTATAATGCTATCTCATTGATACAAGATTACTCCTGAACCACATCAAACCCCGCAATACTGTGAAAGGCACAAACGCCGTCTCAAGAAAGAGGCGCGGAGTGGATTATTTCAGTCTCGTTATTTCAACGGCACTTTTTAGGTTTATGTAAAAAGTAATGCAATGCTACAGTAAGTGTTTCTCCCCTGGGGGCAACTTAGTGTCTATATGGATTAAATGTACATGCGTAAACACTCGCGATAGCTAATTATATTCCTGAAAACACCCGATCCTTACCATTTCTTAATCCTACAAAATAAAAACACTTCAAAAAAATTTTTTCAGATAATAATCATTTTTATCTAATGTCTTTGAAACTCTTCAGAGGATTTCACCTGAGAATCAAAAAGTGTTAAAACTCCTGCCTCTTTTAACTCTCTTTTGTGAAAGATGCATGGATGTAAAAACCCCAACAGAACACAGCACTTGCCATCTCCTCTGGTTGCAAAGAACATGAGAGAGTCACCAGACGTTTTTATTATAATGAAATTATACAATTTTTTAATCTTTTTTTTTTCCCCTCTTCAGCATGTAAAAACTCCACCCTATAATGAACACAAGCTTAAAGCAATCTCTTCCAATGGACCATTTTACTTATTCTACAATTTCTTACCCAAATTACACAGGTATAATTATTTTGACACTGTAATGAAAAGAAAATGGGATTTGGGCACTGTGGGTTTATCTAATAACACTATTTCTTGCCAGACTTCACAGCACTGACAATCACAAAGAGCCCTGTCCATTCCAATAGGAAATATTTGATTTTACTGTAGGAACATTATTTATTTTCACCAACTTGCTATTATCAGAAAGGATATGATAGCTGAATAATAAAAATGAAATCAAGAAATTCTGGTGTTTCAAGGCTTTATTTTTTTCTGCTCTCACTTTTGACATTTTCTTCCCCTGGAGAGACAAGATAAAGTGCTGTCATAAATGGGTGACTTTTCTTGTCAAATGACAGATTTGATTCTCCATGGCAACCACAAATCAAGGTGCTAGTCTGAATTAAAGCTTCTCTTAAAAGGCGTCTTTATGTTTATAAAATGAATTTAAATTAAATGGGTATTAGGTACAGTTTTTTACCTCCATTTATTTATTGACTAAGGAGCTCTGTGCTGCGTGGAGCATATTTGCATTTTAAGGAAAGACAACATATTGTACTGGCAGATGCACAAACAAAGCAAGTTACAAGGTCATGCTACATATACTAGTTTACAGTACTATGAATGGTATACAGATGGACAGCAAGCAGTTAAGAGGTACTTAAATACTGGAAAAAGCACAAAAATTACCTAGAGAGTAACAGATGAAGGAAATCTCTCCTCATTTCATAACACTGCTTTCTTCCACACAGTTAATAGAGAGTCATGTAATTGTCACAAACAGAATGCCAAAAGGGAAAAAAAAAAATAAATCAGATGCTTCATCCTGTGCCCTTATGCAATCTTACTATAGAGCGTGATGCGCTCCCACAAATGGTTGTTACCATGACTTTCAAATACCCGAATTTATCCCAGATTTCTAACTTCAACTGCTCTAAAAATTCGCTTTCTTGAGGTCACAACACATTTGAATTTCTTTATTCAGAAGATGAGTCAGTGGATCCTCCTAGTTCCACAATTAACCTACCTTATTACCTCTTTTTTTAAAAACCTGAAACCCGGAGAGCCTAAATTGCACGGTAATACTCTCCTCATTCGCTTTCCCCACAGAGACAGGAAAAATCCTTGCGCAGAACATAAGACTGAAATTTTTAACATATATGTGAAGTCAGATAAATCTTTTACACGCGTTCGCAAGGAAGTAAATACTTTCAAGAATTCAGATAGCGCTGTAAAAAGATCAAAATACTGCAGGTTTGTCAGCCGATTCTCTCGGTTACCGGAGTCAAGTGGCTCCACATTCACTGCCCTTGTAAGCTCTGCCAAATTTGATTTTAAGCTTCCTGAAGTTAAAGAAGATTTATACAGTATTAACACGAGATCTCCTCACACATTTCTCAAGTTATTACACAGCCTTTTATCCAAAATTACAATTTTAAGCAGTGTAGGAAGGCTTCAGTTCAACTTCACAGGCAGAGATGGACAGAGGATGTCTTCATCCCGCCGCCGGGCTTTCTGCTCCGCTTCCCTGCCGCCTGCTTTCTTCCAGAGAAGGTGCAATAAAACGGTGCCAGCAACTTATAAACCTCTTTACACCCTGGGTCTGCGCAGGATTCGGCCCCTGCACCCAGCAGCTTGGGGTCAGCCCCCACCTCGCTGCTGCAGAGCAGCTCGGATGCAGCTAGCGGGGTCCCTTCGCAGCCGAGGACGTACCTTGACTCACAGGCACCTGTGTGTACCCCAGAAATGTCCCAATCTTGTATTGACAGCTTTTTGACCCAGATATCCCATCTTAAGAACTGGGGGGAGAGTAATGGCCAGGCCTCTCCGAATCAGCGTATAAACATTCCCTACATAAAAATCAAAAGACACTTTGCTAATGTACTACTGTATAAGTAACAGCCTCATTAAAATAAGACTAATCCGTAACAGAAATGTGCATTTTATGGGGTAAGCAACTGTATTTCTTAACATTTTTATTGTGAGAAAAGAAAAAGAAAACGGGTCTACCTATTCCACTCATCCTGTAACCTGATCACAATGTTTATTCGCGCCCATCACAGCGCTATATAAATTAAGTCCCAAGAAAGGGTTTGAGAAAATAAAATATGGTTAACTTCAAACAACACCTTCAGCTCAACTCCTGAAAATCCTTGGCACTTCTTGCTACACACTTCTGGACATCGTTGAGGTTAAGAGGCAGCCTCCTCGAGGTCTAAATATTGCACTTTTAGGAAAAATTCCCCAAATTACTACTATGCACAGGCATAACTGCACATGGAAAATACTCTCCCGAACGAGCGGGTGAAGGAGAACTAAGCGCTGGAAGAAAAACTTGCAGCCTCTAAAGTTGGTATTAAAATCGTACTTCAGAAACAGGCAGCCACAGAGCCGTGCACCACCGAGCCGTTTGGGACAAGCCGCAGCCAAACCAGCAGCAGTTCTCCACCTCAGTTCCAAGTATTCCAAAAGTAAATACGGCACAGGCAGAAAAACCCTGCAAGTGCGCAGATGTGGGGCTCCTGGCGTTTTTGAGGCGTTGTGGTGGTGCTGAGGCTGCACCTAAAACCTCCTGGGAGCACCGGGGTGTCTTCCAGTGCGGAGTAACCCCAGACAACAAAAAGCCAACACGTGTATTTGTTGTGAAAGAGCTGCAAAAGGAGACAACCCGGCTTAAATGCAGTAGAAAAAGACATTATTTTTTTTCTCTCCAAGGTCTCAACCACTCGTTTAGTAGGAATACAGGACTGAGTAGCAAATGCCTGAAATTTAAACTGGGATAATTCGATGATGTTAAGTTTCCCTTGTGCACTCGGCGGGCATTTCTGAGCGGGTTTTTGGCAAATACATTAAACCCTCTCCTTAATTGTTGTGAGGCAGCACGGCTCACCTTTCGTATTATTTCTAATGTGTGGCATTTCATTTTATTGAGCATGAGCTCAGTGTTGACGATAGCCATAAATTTTACTACTTTAATAGTATATGTTATCTGACGTTTCCTACCACTGAGCTTTGGGATTTGAGACTGACCAGTCTTGACAGAGATGGATAGTTTGCGTAAGAGTTATAAAGGGAACAGCAGAGGCTTCAGTGATATTTTAAGCAGGAAAACTATGCAGCATACTTTAAAAAGTGAAAAGACAACCATGAAAATCTTTGGTTGGTAATCGTAGTCAGGAAATGCCAGCAAATGTTTTGAGATGCTAGCTGAAAATTTGAAAAATGTTAAAAGCCAGCTCTGCTACCTTTAGCAGTGAACTATAAAGCTAATCACATATATTTTGGGGGTCCTTAACGTGGACCAGATGGAACTACACCGCACATAAATAAAAAACATTCTCTAGTTTGTGGGCTGGTTTGAATTTTATTTCATTGGATAAACGTGGAAGACAAAGTTACCAAGTAGGTTTTAGTCTGAGTAAACCGTGAAGCAATTAACAGGAGTTCAAAGATACGTTTTCATCTGCCAGACACCCTACCGCCTTCTAGGGTTCACGTGAAAGTTACTGCAAGTGAAAAGGGGACACTGTCAACTTGAGACCCCACCACATCCGTACCAACCAGGGGGGAGCAAGTTCAGGTGCAGAACCTGCTCCTGAACGCCTAGGTCCATCGGGGCAGGGGTGGGGGTGTGTGTGTGTGTGTGTGTGTGTGTGTGTCCAGCTACATCCTACTGAATAAAAAAAAAAATAAAAAAAAAATCATTCATCTCATCTGTTGCTTTGGTAGAAATAATACAAATTAATTTGGGGAAACTTGGTAACAAGGTATGGAAACAGGAGACGCAAACCTGCAAGGTAAATAAACTAAGGAGAATAATCTTGGATCTCTTTTTAAGTTACAAAATTATTTACTTGTTCTGATCTGAGCAAACATAAAAGAATACCTCTCCCAGGCTCCAGGCATTGTTACCATCAATTAACTAACAATTCCATAAACAATAAAAGCATTACAAAAACAGCAGCACATCCCCACCTACACATTAGCACCAGTCAGCAAAAAAACCCAACAAAAAAAAAACTACAAACACCACTTCCTACTCCTTGAATTCCCAAAGGAAACTCCACCCCAGCCGCCGCAATCAAAAATACAGACTTAACGAAGTGCCTGCAAGGTTAAGTGGCGATTTTAGGTGCTACTTGTAACAGAAGTAAAACAATTTCAGACACAAGGGTGAGTGTAAGCTGAGAACTCCTTGAATACCGACTTTTCCCCAAACGATGATTTCTTGCAGAGATTGTGTTCTCTGTTTCACGATGCTGAAAGGTGAATGGGTCTAGATGAAAAAAAAAAAGAGAAGAACCCCAACCCTGAACTACGCATCCCCGACCGACCCCAGCAACAGCAGCGTTTCCTTGCACCAGGTACAGATGCCTCCAGGAGAGGGCTGTGCGATCACCGCTCCATCACACGTGGGAGGCGGAGGGACGGTGGGAAAAGGGGATTCCAGCCCACTTCCTCCCCTCCTCTACTCCCTCCCACAAGTCCACACTTGCCTCTTCCCACTGGTTTCTCAACTGCATTCTCAAGTTTCTGTGGGTCAACACAGCACTGCGTTGGCACCCGTACAACGCCTGTGAAACCCAGGGAGTCGTGCACATGCAGCTGAATACGCAATGCCTTCTTTTCTGATTCACCACGAACAGGCAGAAGCCATTTTAGCCAGGATGGTGAACATCTTCATTCTTAACTTTGGAAAGTATTCGTCTAAAAAAAACAATCCAAACCTCTTATTGCCCCTCAATTCTCCCAGTAACGGCCCAAAGACCCCTAAGCACACACACCCCGTTACCGCGAGCAGAGCCCTTGCTCCTGCTCTGAAGTTAGGCCAGCACTAAGTGGGGCCAAGACCAGCAACCTGCAGAAACGCAGGCTGAGATGAATTATGCAAACATATCATGCATCTGGAAAATCAGTTTTAAAGTACAGCATCGCTGTTCAGCTGACAGCAAGCCGAGCCCCTACCTGGTACTTCTCCTCCTGAGTATCTTTCCTGTGTCAAAATTCGTAATTCTTTGACCTCCCCCACAAAAAAAATTATGCAAAAATTCAACTGTCCCCTGGGAGGTAATGTGGTACATTTGGAGAATCAATTTAGCCTTTAAAACTGTGAAATACAAGGATTTTAATCCTGTTTTAAGTGCAAGTTTCAATACAAACTGAACTTTGAACCCTCCAGGATTTCTTTCAAAGAGTGAGTGATCCAGAGGAGGATCTCCTTCAATGTATATGCAATAATAACGTAAAAAGTAATTACTATGGCAGAGGAGGGTGATTGATAAAATGCAAGTGTAGGAAATAATTATTTACCTTCATAACAAGCAGTTTCTTCTTGGTTTCTGTGCCATAAATGTAACTTTCTCCCAACAGCAACTTCTTAAAAGATGTTTGTCAACTTCTGTCATTCACAGATACACAACAAAGAAAAATGTATATCTTTCTAATGAGATGCACAGCCAAGGACGGTTGTCAGCATCATAGCACCGCTGTTGTGACATGTATTTCATTTTATTCAATACATAACGGGAAAGCTGTTTAATCCAGCCGTCCAAGCAACGTCCAAATAAGCATTAATAATGTGGTGAATAACTGATCATCACTAGATGGTTTTCAGCAAGATAAAGGTTTTTCCCTCCCCCTTTTAAAAATATCCTCCTAGTTAGAAAACAAAGAGGCAGAAGTTAAGACTGTTGCCTGCTGCCTCCTACTACGGGCACACATCTGCAAGTGCCAACCTGCTCGCTGCCGAGCCCGTCCTCGTGCGCCGCGGATTTCAGCACTACAGCAACAGATTGCAGCAGCACAGCAGGTGGAGCGGGGGGCTAAGGGAGAAGCAATTAACGTGTATTGTGTTTCCCATTTTTCAAGGTAGATGGCAAATTCTGTTTCACAGACATGTACAAATTCGCATACAAACCCCACTGCATAACACAAAGACATCTGTGTTTATCAAAGTAATCATTATTGTTTAATGCGTATTTTTTACACCATTTAACAAATAACTTTAGCTCTGATGAACATGGTGATTTTCATGATAGACTTCAAAGGAAAAAAGTTGCTAAGAGATGTGGAGCTGCTAACACGTGCTAAGCATCGAAGACAAGCACCACAGATTACGGGCACCGCTCTGACTTCGCGCGTTCTCGCCCCGAGCATGCTCAGCCAGCACGGTCCAACAGGGATTTGGTGGCTTGCTGCCTTGCAGCAGCACTTGAAGTCAGCATTGCGCTGCTTCCTGCACCCAACTCTGAGGACACACACAGCGGGGGCAGGCAGCACCCCATCAAAAGCCATGAGCAACCACAGGAGTAAAACCCCACCATTCTGGGACCGACCCTGCAGCCCCAAAAGGCTTCCCAGACCTTGGTGCAACACATCAGCCCTTCAGGACCGGCCCCACCACCATCGCAGCCACAGGGAGATTCCCATCACTGCTCCTGCCTTCCCACTTACAGAAATCATCTCTGCCCCACCGCACCTCCCCGTCCGCAGGCTCAAGCCCGGAGGGAGCGACGTGCCTAAACCTCAGGGGCTCCAAGGGGAGCTGCAGGCAGGCAGGCAGGCGGGCAGGCACGGCTGAAACGCGAGGATGGGGCAGCTCGGAGGAGGAGTGAGCCGAGTCGAGACCCCACTACGTGTTCAGTGATTATAAGATTAGCGTGTTTTTATTTAAAGTGTTATCCGTTAACATCCCGTATTACAAAAGTAGCACAACAGTATCGACAGACTGTCAATATTAATAGGAGTGTCTAATGTTATATCAATACTAATTTAATTTCTGTTATCTGCAGGCTGCAGGGCCTTTCTGAAGAAACAGAGGAACAAGAATGAGAAAGCCAAAGCAGTGACATAACAGCAAAACGAGCCATTCCTTCAGCTTCTCCATCATTCAGTGGCACCCTGCTGCTTAACACAGTTATCCTCGCTGCTTCTTCTGAGAAAAAACACCGACAACAATACCCTCTTGGGTTCCTGTTCCCAATATCACCAGAACCTCCACACTCCCTTTTTCTTTTTGGCCAAAAAACACCTTTGCAGAACAGCATTTTTCCTAACTACATACACCCAAAATCTGTAAAATAAGTAAACCAGACAACAGCAATTACAGGTCGATGAATAACTCACCATTACAACATCGTGTTGATTCAACACGGAGAATTTCTAGACCAGAAAATGACCTGATCTCATACAGACATTAAAGACCACATGGAAAAAAACATGGTCTTCATTTTACACGAAAAAAAAATATTTTTAGGGTAAAAATTCTTGAAGATTTGTATTTTAATGAGGTTCAAATGAGTGTCCATAGGAGTACAGAGCAAGGACACATGGTGGTAAGCCTGCCCGAGGTGGCAGGTACTGCGAGGTGGGGAGAAGAACTCGTCCTTCTGGGGAGATGCTCGGCATGACCAGGATCCCAGCACCACCCCTGCGCTTCCCATCACTACTAACGTACTTTAAAAGAGAGACAAAGACAGGTCCACAATGACAAAATGTCACAGCGAACAAAGTAATTGAGCTAATTATATAAACATACCTTATTAATAATATTAAAATATCCTGGCTTGCATTTTCTTTTCGTGGCAGAATGACCAGCACCTAAGGACTCGGAATTGTCATCTAAGAACTGAGTAAAAAAGGAAACTGCCTAAAATGAAGACACAGTATCAAAGAAGAATATTTCTCTTGCTTTAGCACATGAATGATCCCAACTGTACTCGCTACAAAGCATTAAGTGGGAATGCAGGGGAAAATATTCTTCTCCTTAAATACATTTCAAATAAGTGATTTATGGTTTTCAAACTGTGAAGGAGAGAAGTGGAAAAGAGGAAGGTATTGGGGTAGGAAATTGGCTTACCTCGTGGTACTCCGTGATGTGTGACCAGTTCCCACAAATGGGTGAATCCTCCTTCCCCCGGTAATGAGGCTGCGGGTTTCCCGGTACCCCCCCGGCCAGCCGGAGCTCCCCGCTGCACAGCAAGGCTCGGGGAGCCCACCCCGCCGCCAACCACGCCCTCACAATTTTACGTCACCCTGCCAAATTTCAAACGGTCACAATACCCAAAAGTCCCTTCAAAATACCTTGAGGGGGGACTGAACGCCGGGCAGTGACTCCAAAATGCCAGCGACAGGCTCGGGGGGTGACAGACCCCCCCACCCCGTGCTCCCTGACACTGGCCCACACCGCCATGGATGGTGGCATCCTCCAAACCCCACATCAGACCAAGACAAAGCAACGTTTAAAATAGAGGTGAGGAAAAATCAATGTTTATATTGCGATCAGAGCACTGCCTTCTCTCCCCTAGCCTGTCCATGCCCTCCCAACAGGTTCTTCTTGCCAGATTTACAGAAATTTGCACTGACACAAAATTCTACCTTCAAACAGACCTTTTCTGCTACCCGTGCCTGTTGCAGCCACACAGATTAACACTAATTGGTGGCTGTGAAGAAGCTATGTCTGTCAGACTGTTTCCCAGAATGACAGAACGAAGGAAGGAAGGTGGAAAACGAGGGAAAACAGTCTGTGGCCTTTGAAAACCAGGAGACTGCGCTGCTGAACAAATCACTTCCAGGCAGTTGGGGATGGAGCCAGAAAAGTATCTTTGAAAGAAGAAAGAAAAACCAGTGAGGAAGCAACAAGCAAGCAATGCAAGGGGAAAACTGTACCGTAGGGAAGTTAATCCAAGAGGAGTCCCATAAATTGGAAAAGGATGAGAACAAAAATTAGGAGTTATTGGGCAAGGATTAGTTTAAGAGAGGTAGTTTCCTACCAGGAAATGGGGATTGAGCAGCTCGTGAACATCACAGCCGAGGATCTCGGAGGAGGCAGCAGGGAGAAATTACAAGGCACGATGATGTAGGTTAGCCTGCAGACTAAGAAAGCAAATTAAAGATGAGCTTCTGGGTCTGAGCACCCACCAAGGCAGCCCAGGCCACCCTGAGCAATCTGCCCTCAAGAGCAGAACAAACCTCTCCAGACTGGCCGTGGAAGCCTGCCTTTCTGTTCTAAAGCTCCAAACCTGGCTGTTGGGATTTGCGCACACAGCAACACCCCCCTCAGAGGATGCACTCATTCCCACCTGCAGGGGTTGGGGTGCACTGCCTCGCACCGCTCTACACCCCGCAGAAACAAACCACTGCGAGAAACGAGACATGAACTCCACAAACTGCACAGCGCAGCTCGAGAAAGGGATCTGCCATACAGGAACCCTCATTGCCAGTTCTATCTTCTTCTTACCTCTCTCACTTCGTTCTGCTCACCGCCTCCCATGTCTACAACCACCATTTCTGCAGCACTTCTTCCTCCTCAGCCTCTTCACAAACTTCCAGCCCCCTTTTATCCCTGCACGGGAGGCAGCGCCGATGGGAGCAGCAGCAGCCATAGCTCATAACTCGCCTAACAAATGCCAGCTAGAAGTGATTTGTAGGCATCAAGTAGATTATTATTTTTTGAGAGAGCGGGGGGAAAAAAAAAAAAAGAGGGGCACAAGCTTAAGGTGTTGTTGATGAATAATGATGAAAAAAAGGTTTTAGGGTGAGAACTGTTTGTCTAGTGTGACCTAAACCGTTCAAACCTCATTTGATAGATGATGGACATTTATTCCCTGCTATGTGTCACTTCAAAGTCTGAGGTTTATATTAAACAAGAAGTCTTCTCCTTCTAAGTTGTTCTTCACTTTTTCCCGGAGTTTATCACACAGCACAATACCTGGAAATGTAATCACATTTAGTTTTTATAACAAAGTCATATGGTCACTAGCAGTACATATTAGAAGATGCATTTTATTGTTTTTCATTATGTAATTGTTTGCTTCATTGCTTTTCATCTGTTTTTCCTTGTTGTGGGAGGTGGCACAGCCCAGGAAAACCATTTCTCTGGGAACGATGTTCTAAGGGCAGAATGAAACCCACCCACCCGCGCTCTGCTCGGACACAGTGCCACCGCCTTCCCTCCTCTCCGCTCCCCGCAGGCAAGGACCAGACTCCTGCTAAGCTGACAGTTCACGGTCTCAGACATGGCAAATCCAGCTTTTCAACCCCACAAGGCTGGTCCCTACTCAGAGAAGCCATCAGCAGTAAATACTTAAGCAAGGACACCAGGCACAGCAGCAGCTTTAATCACTGGAGAAGTGACTTGGGAAGTCACCCACGATCCTTGCTCACACACACACACAGAACTTCTCACCTGACATGGGTGGCCATGAGCAGGGTGGGTGCAGGAGCCACCGCAGGTGCCCAGCCACCCCCTGGGAGGGCTCCACACAGCTGCGTTTGCAGACCCAATTGCCCACGAGTTCAGAGATCTCAGCCCCAACATAAAGCTCCCAATTAAAACCAAAAGCAGAAAGATCCTCTGCTTCTGCTTCCCCCAGGATGAAACCCATTCAGCGGGTTTCATCCTGGCAAGATCACACCCTAGCAGTTACCATTCAATTTTCCCCCTTCCCATAAGGAAGGAAAACAAAGGAAAAAACCATACTGCTAAGATGACATCCACATGCTGCTGGAGCTATTGGAGAAACTCCTGCAGCAGAAGTGGAGGTGAGATGCTTGTCCTGGACCAAGCCAGCTGAGATAGCAGGAAAGGCTGCAGAGAGATGTACCAGCACATCAAAGGCTGAGAATCACAGAGTAAAATTTGAGAACAAAAACGCTTCCCCTTCTCATGCCGTGAGAAGGATGGCTTTGCTCTGGATCTTGGTTTGCAACCTTCCGAGAAGTTGATGTATGGAAATAAATAGTCTGTATCATGAAACAAGTTTCCTGTAAGCAGCTAATGTTACAATTAGTTTTGAATATGGGATTTCTCCTACTAAGAGACATGATCATTCAGTTATAGATGTCTACATTCCTATACATTAAAAACAAACACATTATGCTAATAAATTATGCAACTAAACTATACTTGATGGGATATGATCCTTTTTAGTATTCACACAAAGCACTGCAGCATTTAACCACTGGGTAGATTTACTCATTTACTACATCTATTCCTTTAAATGTGCCCCAAAATTTGTTTTCGCAGCACTTGCTCACTAAGATTGCTTTCAATATTGGCTTTTGGGGAGTTCATTTTACTTAGATTCTCTATTAGAAAAGAACACCACAGACTGACTGAAATCATATTTCTCCACCAGAACATTGACTCACATGGGAGCAAAAATTGTTTCATGCTAGTTCTGGCCCCGAACAAGCACACCACCTCTCCTCTGCGTCCTACTCTGAAAAAAGGGAAATGCCTTTGTTGTGAGATGCTCCGGTCCCCTGCACCCCGAACACACAGACCTCTTGCTAGCGCCCTTCCTCTCCCCATCATCAGCAAACTTCCACTACAGCCCAGTTAAGCTCTTGAAGACCCCACAGCTGCACATCCAAGCTCAAAGCAGGAAGCTTGAAATTATGCTCCATCTCACTACACTTTTAGAGCTTTAAAAAAAAAATAAAAAATCAAATTTCTATTCAATTTCTCTCTACACAGCTGCATCTCTAATGAACCCCCATAAAAGTTAAAACTTACATTCGGTAATCATATGCAATTGAAACATCATAAAATGAGAAGTCAAGGAACTGTATGTGGGCTGCAATGACTTGTCTTATTGTATTCATTCCCTTAATAAATATATCTTAAAAATAACCTCACAGTCACACATTTGCAATATAATATAAAAATAACACTGGATTCAAATTATTAAACAGGTAATTTAATAGAACGAGAATTGAAATGTGGGACAGGGAGCAACTTTATGCTATAGGAATAGGATGATTTTAGCCAACACAACTATTTTTCTTTTTTGCATTATCTTTGCATTTATAATACTACAACATCCACATAACCTTGACACTGTAGTCACCTTAGTAACAAACAAGTGTAATGTTCACTTACAATTGAAACCCCAATAGGGTATTTGATTCAAGTAAAACAAAAATCGAAGGCCCCTACTCCATTGCTTTTTTTCTTAGTCCCATATACACAGGCTGACAGGATTTAAAAATAGATATATTTGTACATTATTAAATCTACAAAGCAGAACCATTTGATTTTAGTTTAACGCAAAATGGAAACAAACATAACACCTTTAAAAGACACGATACTAAAAAGAGAAGCAAATTATTTAAATTCTGGATCAGCGCAGCTTGGCAAATTCTCCCCAAGTAAAGGCCAAGATTTAAAGCAGCCTTACGGCCGAGAGCGGCAGCTGTGCCGGGGACCGCTGTGCCACCAACACCGGCCAGGCAGAGGACACCCTCCACCATGCCACCGCAGCCCAGCGCCCACGGAGGGGGATGAGTATCCCCAGCCCAACCATCGCTGCAGCGGGGCTCTGCCTGGCACCGGGGACGCTCCTGGCTGCATGCTCAGCTCCTGCTCGGCATAGCTGTTTTCATTCAAATCGGAGTATTTTAAATCAAAGAAAAGGGCACAGCTCACATCAGAGCCCCTCCGGACCAAGGCCTTTTCCTTAACAATGGCCAAGACCAGGGACTTCAGAAAAAGGCACAAGAAACATTTGAAATGAGGGTTTCCACCTCTGAAAAGGGGTTTCTGCCTGACCCTTGGTGAGCCCTGTCCTAGAGCAAGAGAGCCTATATTCTTCCTAACTTGTAAAATTAAATAAAACTGCTTCTACTCGAGGTACCTCTAGATGTTTGTGACCACCTGTACAGCTAAATGCTCTTACTGTTTCACTCTTAGTTCTTCGTAGCTAGGATTTAGTTTTATTGAATGATTATCCAGTCCCATTTCAGGAAAAAACACCCCAACACTTAACTGCAACCTAAATCATCTGAAGTCATCTTTTACTTTGCTCATGTTGGCTTGCTCTTCTCACAGCTCTACAGCCACAAACTTTCTGTCCCTGCAGAAGAGCCAGCCCATCGCCTCCGGTGCACCAGCACAGCCCCAGCCACGCATCCCGCTTGTCAACCGGGGCTGCCATCTGCTAGGGCTCCGTCCTGGCCGTCACGCTTTTATTAAGTCCCTGATGAGCATGATTCAATTAACGTCGCCTGAAAAGCCACTACACCGCAAATGAAAGGTGACAAGGAGTTGAGCCAGTAGCAGGGGGGCATGGTGGAGGGCAGACCGGCCAGAGGACACGGCAGACCTGTTAGTACGTGTGGCAAAATGGGTTTGATCTGCCTGCGTCCGGGGGTGATGGGGAGGGATGCCGGGGGGGGAAGAGTCTGGAGGAGTGAGACTTTTATAAAGCTCGCCCCACGCCGCCACTGGAAAGGCAAATTGGAGGCAAATACATGCTGTTTATCGGGTTATTGTGTCGTCAAGTGTTTTGTCTACACACAGCACCGTCGTGCCAATCACCAGCAAACGGCTGGCGGAGCAATGAGCTGTACCTTGGTGGTGGCACGCAGGATGCCACCGACCGCGCTGGGAGGGCCGTGCCCCGAGTGGCTGCAGCAGTGGGCTCCTTCTGCCGGCAGAAACAAGGACTCGGCTAAATGTGGTGAGCTACAAGTTTCTGCAACAACATGCAAGTCTCCAACATGTGGCCCGTAACGTAGCTGTTGCCATGGTAAATATTCATGTTTAGTGAAAAGTGTTAAATCTTGTATCATAAGTTAAATCAGCTGCCAAGACACATTTTCACAAGTAGGGGAATTTTTGTCTTTTCAGAATGGAATGTTTTTCAGTTGACATTGATTTTTCCCTAAAATAAGTCCCCCAGAAAGGAAGCCAATCACACGTGAGGCAGTCCAAGAGCTGAATTACTCTACTCCTTCTCTGAATCATCAACAAGTGTTGTGTGCTAGTGCGTGTGTGTGTACAAATGCATTGTAGCTTCACAAATCCCATCCCCTTACACAAACGAGCAGTTATACAATGTATTTGGAATATTAAACTAATGATCCCAGCAGAAATAGCACCGACATTCCGTATTTTGGGTGCTGAGACTTTCAGCAAGTAAGTTTTCTAAATAGAAGCATCTCATAAGAAGTAATTAAGCTTAACTTGCCCTAACCTTTTCACAAACACAAGACCCAATCCTGAGCCTGAATACACAGTTGTTTATGTAGGTCAAGGACAGAAATAGTAAGAGCACATTTACTTGCTTTTATGCTTCCTGTTCAGTATTGCAAAAGAGGACAAATGGGTTTAATACAATTTCAGAAATAGAGACAAGTTAGAATTAATGTAGAACCGGCTAAAAAACACTTGTTACTTTTATTCATTTAAAAACTGTTGCCAGCAAATCTAACCGTTATCAGTTCAAGATCTGCAAAATTACATCTATGTGTCCTTCCACTCTTGAACTACTCAAAATTGGCTCACTCTAGCATCTTCTGGTTAAATCTTCCGTATTTAAAGCAAAATGCATTTCCAACAGAAGGTTCTTTAGAATAAGGGAGAAAAATCGTAATTCGGTAATTAGCCCAATGTCATTCAGAGCAGGGTAACTCCTCCGATTACAGAGCTACAAAGCAGAACTAGTCCTAAAGTCTGAACACAGAAGACAAAGCAATCATCTGCTTTGATGCTCTGCAAGCGAAATAAAGCCATGAACAGCACGGACCTTCTTGCTTTCTCCTGCCCAAGGTCCACGCCAGGGAGGACCTCTCCCACTGGTGCACACAGGGAGGACCCAGCCCCCAGACCAGCCCTGCAGCTCCCGCAGATGTACCGCTGCCCTGCCAAGCGGTGGAGAGCTCTGTGTCAACGCTGGGTTTTCCTCCTCCACATCGGTCTTCGACAACCACAAATTGGATTTCACCTCGGTTGTGTCTTCTGCAGTGAAGACCTTGCTCAACAGATTCCTTTCTTCTTTACCTGCCTCTGAGCAGCAACAGCCAGCAGCCAGTCACATCCTTGTTTCTAAGTTAAGAAACACTTCTGATTCCTCCTCCTCTCTCTAATTATTGCTCCACAATCGATCTGCCGTACCCCGTGCCAGATTCGCACCTTAGTTCCTCACCTCTAGTCATTAAAACTCAAACTCTCCTCCCGTCTTCTCCACAAAAGACATTTTCTAGCAAGCAAACTACTGCTCACACTCTCTTACCTCTTTCTCTACTGAAACCAGCTCTACCGAAAGGTTGACGCTTATTTAGCACTCCCAGCTCTCTACTTGTCTCTTTCTTTTATTTTACATGGTTCAATGTTCTCATTCTGCCTTCTCTCCTTCTTTCTCCACCTCAGCACTACAAAGACATCTTCTGTGACACCTTAAAAAAAAAAGATCGCTGAATTAACATGACTTGCACTGCACGGTATTTTCAGACCAGCCATTTGCTAATGTCACAAACACAATTAGGAAGTCAGGGAAAGAGCTTACAAGAGCAGATGAAAGCTGCAGAGATAAAACGAAAAGCTTTTACCTGCCAAGCTCTCAGGTTAGGGTTCTAGGTTGCCCTCGGATTTAATAAAGGTATAAAAGAGCCATATTAAGGAGATGCGTAGTCACGTGGCTGTAATATCAAGGGTGGCTTTTTCCATCCTCCTACAGACATGGATTTCTGCTACTGGGCTTTGCAGCCTGGTAGCCATAGGTGGTTTAAATTCTTGATATTAAAAAAAAAAAGCTCAGAGCATTACTGACAATTAAAAACAGCTTTTACACATGCACAATAATCCTTCTCATGCTTTAAAAAAATAATATGCATATCCATATTACCATCATAATAAGTGCCACAGAGTGACATGATATGATTGAGCATAATGGCTCCTTTGGAACCATTATGGTCGATCAGTAAATAATACACTTTTGAAATTGTCTAACTACATATTTACACTTGTCAACTCTCATAGACTTCAGTGACAGAATTTAAAAGAAACACTGTAAAAAACTGTAAGAACATTAAACTACAAAAACATTACGCTGAAATAGTATTAAGGTTTGACTTAAACCCACAAAAGCATGGAAACTCCAGGTTAAGGCCAAATCTCCAAAATTTGGAGCTTTAGCTCACCCAGCCATGCCCAAGCGCCTGCGTTGGCCCGGGCAAAGCGAGGGATGTGGCAGGGTTGGGCTGGAAGGCCATGGACTGTGGGGTCATGGTGGCCCAGGGCAGCAGATGAGCACTGAGCCATCGTGGAGACCTCAGCCCACCAAATTCGTGGGCAACAGCCAGCTCGCCCGCAGTGACTTAGCTGTTCAGCAGGACACCACTTTACGGTATTTTAAAAAAACAAAGCCTGGACCTGTTCTCTGCTTATTCAGATGAAATTCCCAATTACGCTGAGAAGAATTAGTCTTCGCTTAGTTCGGAAGAGGCCCCGTTGAGACACTGGGAGTTTTGCCTAGCTGAAACACATGGAGAAAAACTTCAGGCTTTGACCCTAAAAAGGCATTGTCAAAAAAATATGTTAAACAAACATGACAGCAGAACATTAATATCCCAAAGATTCACTCCATGTGGGAAAAGAAAAGACTGGGAAGCAAGATGTTTTTTCAAGAGTAAAATAATGGGCTTGGCGTTGGCTTTTTTAATTGATAATTTTGTCTCTCTCTTGTTCAGCTGTAGTCACTTTTGCTCCGAGCAGCGGTGGCAGCAACTTTATTGGTTCCAGTAGAGCTCTGCTGAAAACAATAAGCATCAAGCCCCCAAACACCATCTGTCTTTCTGCGAGGCTCACATCCTGCTGCCCCGGAGTCAAGGGGATAATGAATGCTTGCGAGACGTCAAGAGCAGCCCCAGTCCCGCGGCACCTCCTTTGCAACAAAAGGACCCCAAACGCTTCAGATGCTCTGCACTACAGTCCTGAACTGTGCTGTAAAAAAGCAATGATAGATATTTTCCTAGAGCAAAGGTCTTCCTTTCATATATATATATATATATATCTCCTTGCTCAGACTTATCTATTACCTAGCTTGTGAGAAAAAAATCCATAAAGGCTTGGCACAGCAGACTCTAGAAGTTGTCTGAAGACACAACCACCACACCCCTGTCAAGAGGGAATTACAGCTCGGTTTTATAGTCAACTCTCCCTTCGACTGGCTGATGACAGAGCAGCCTCCCTCTATCCTCAGCATCTGGGATTTAACAGCCGCTGTATATAAATGGGATTTTCATGACAAACAACTCTGTATTTGGTTTCCTTGTATGTCTGAAAGCGAGAATGATCTCTTAAGGCTCTGCTGGGAAGGAGTATTAATGAAGACAAAGAGTATTTCAGGCTATTTACCCCAGGAGCATTATCACAATGACAATATAATGACTGTCCTACGCAAGTACTTTAAGTCCACGTCCTCCTCCCGAAGCAGCATTTCAGGACCTCCTGTACGCACGCTCCACGTGACATCCCTCACAGCCCCCCTCCTCAGGGCCAGCATCCCACCACCCCACGACTGCCCGAAGAGGACAGGATCTGCCATCAGCTCGGAGAGCTTTCTCCAGTCTCTCATTTCATAAGCCCTCCCAGGAGATGTTTGCTTTTGTCTAAATATTATAAACCACGGTACGACAAAGACTTAATAAACCCTGTTGCCTTTTCACTTTGCACAGCGTCTGTCTCCTCTCACCCTACCTCACAGCTCATGCAAATGTCAGAGTGAAAACAGTTTCTACAATTCCTCGGGTCGCCCCAGAGTGATATAAGCAAAAGTAAACAAACTACTGAAGTCTGGGTATTTTTACTTCAGATGGGATGTAAATCAGTGGATGAAAGCTAGGAATAAACTGGCAATACGAGGCCGGCTTATTAAAGTTTCCTCCCCCAGCTCGGCATTCCCTCGATGTAATATAACTGACAAAACCCTGCACTAAGGGAAAAACAAAAGAAAAACCAACCCAAAGAGAAATAAATATTTCCCCCCAAAGCCAAAGACACTCTTCCTTCAAGATGTTTGGCCACCTCTTAGAGAAAGAGAAAAGCATTTCCCTGCTGAAGGCAGAAATCTTCATCTGCAAGAACTCAGGAGATTGGACATCACCTCGAGTGCTAGGGATGGGCACAAGCTCCACGCGGGACATCCCAGCGCACCAGAAGCTGGGATACAGAAGGTCCTCAGTTCCTGCTGTGCCACATACACCACTTCTCAAACAACCAGGGCAAGAGCTTCTTCCCAGGGCTCAAAGCAGAAAATGACTGGTCCTGTGTAGAGCTGAAAGCCCCTGGGAAGATGGGGTTTTAAGAGCAGCAGCTCCAGCTGCCACCTAATTGTCCGACCAGTGGGTGCCCCAAACCCACAACCTCCTCAGGTCATTATCTTCACAGAAAGATGTTATGTACTCCCACTCTTCCCTCCCTGCCCCCTTGTTTAAAGCTTTCTGGCTGCTGGTGAGGAAATGAGTCTGCCTTGCTCTACCTTTCTCTCCATCACCTTGCTGTCTGTGAGGACTGGTGAGAAAATGTTTCAGCTGCTCTTACACTTCCACAGCATCCATTTCCTGAGGCCCTTACGGAAAAAAAAGGCTGTCTCCCATCTCCGGCTGACGATAGATTTATCAGATAATAGCACGAAGCAGGAATGATCCTGTAAAGCTGTTACCAATACCCAAAGGTATCTGAATAGCAGCAGTGAGACAGAGATCACACTTGTTGCACTCACCCACCGATGGACAAAGCCTGAACAGCAACCAAGGGACCAGCAAAGCCTGTCTAGTAAAGAGCGTATCATTACTTTAACTTGCCATGAGTACTTGTATGGCTTTTCTCTGTGCGCATTGTATTTTTTTATATTTTATTTTAAGTTAAAACCTGCTGAAATTCGATGGCTCCAGACACAGCAGTGCCAAGGAAAAGGAGCCTCTGGTCCCTGAGAGGGACTTTTCTCAGTGCTGGCTTGACACATAAAATCTGTTTCTTCAATTATGTCTTCCCTCTTACCTATTTTAGATGTGATGGTGTGAAAACATAATAAAAGCTCACGGAAAAAAAATTCAAGGAAGCTGAGAAAGCATTCTTCAGATCATATTTAGAGGCCTTGGCTCACAGATGCTTTAATACCAGGAGGACAGCCACTGGTGCACCCCTGCGCCACGCCAGTGAGTGCAGGCTCTCACACCTTCCCCAAGCACCAGCATCTCCATCTCCAGCAGTGTAAGAACTGCCCTGTTCCATAAAAACAGTTACTGCAATGCAAAACTCCAGCTACGAAACCCACTTTGCACTGCTAACGCTCTGCACCCGATGAGGTGCCGGCGTTACAAGAGTCTGTTGTACCTACGCTTGTGATCCGCACAAATTCCGAACTCCATCACGCTACGCGATGTCTCTGCTGGGCCACTCCCAGCTCAAAATGTATCTTACAGCATCTGAGGTACCAACAAAGGGATTTTAATCATGCATTCAAAAACTCTACCAAGCCATGGTGAAGCCTTGCAGATAAAAGCTCTGCTCAGGACTTAACACTTCACACAGCGAAATCTTTTCCTGCTAAGTGATCTACTGAAATAATGGATGCTATTTGTATGATAAAATAGATCAGTTGAAAAATCGTCCCAAGTAAGTCATTACAGTCATAGCAAAGCCAGGGCCCGTTCTAGTACCGCAAAAAAAAAAAAAAAAAAAAATCTGTATTTGGTTTTATAAATATCAAGCAATGAAAAAATACCGTTAATTTGGCCAGGATAGAAGCCTACAAATAAAGCCCTCATTTTAGGTGTGAGAAGATTTTTTTACTTAGAAGGCATGAAATTCCCCTTTCTCTTGGTGACAAGAAATGCCCCTTGATGCCCCATCTCCTCCAGGACATCGCCAAAGTGGAAATAATTTTCAGAACTAGTATGTACACGGAGTAACATGGTTAACATCATCCAATGAATTTAGATCCACCTACACGGTATAAATATATCTAGATAAACTGTCACCTTCAGCAGAATTCATTAAAATAATGTTGTATCTTCCTTGTTAAATGTAATTTTTTTAATTGAAATTTAATCTTACTGTATTATTTGGTAGATTTTTAATTGACATTTGTAGTAATTAATTGGTAAGCATTACAGCTTTGTCTGAAGAATTTAAAACTAAATTTGACATCGAGATTGGCCAGCCACTGCTGTGAGGTGCCTGCTGGGAGCATTTCATCATCCTCCCAGCCCCTCCTGCTGATCAGAGGTGGGAGATGATGGTCCCTTTCTTACAGTCATGAATTACATTACTAATGTATTCCATTACCACCACGCAAATGTCATGTTAATTCCTGATCATCATCAAGTCAGACAATGGTTTCCATGCTGGCACCCAGCCAATTAGCGGTGTGGAAAAATATTCCGCCAATTATATAACTTGAATTAGGTTAAGGACTCAAGAGAAAGCAAAATAAATGCTTTGAAAATACTTCTGAGATAAAATGTAAGTTGACACTGTCTTCATGTGCTATAGCCGATGTTATACAATCTGATAGGCAGCTGCCAACATTCATAACTGTTTATTAAATCTAGCCTCTCTTTATGGTGGCAGCTAAGATCTGTATTTTTACCAATATTAGGTTCATTGTGTTATGAAAAAAGACCAAAATACTTAGGAGCATTCACACCAGCTTATAAAACATATTATGTAGTATATTAAATTGTTAAAATTACTTC
>VWZZ01007698.1:0-49093 GCA_013399095.1 Psophia crepitans | reverse complement strand
TTAAAAATTCCCCCTCCCCCCCCCCCCCCCCCCCCCAAGAAAGTTCCACGGACAGAAAAGTTTCAGAAAAACCAGTCTTTCCGTAGCCACCGACGCTTTACAGGAGCAAAGGATATCCTGCGAGGACACAAGTGCCACCTCCGGGCTGCTGCCACCTCTCCCGCTGCAGAGCTCTGCTGGGGGACGCCAAGCTGGGCTCCTGGAGCCCTGTCCCTCTCCCCCCACCCCACCGACACACGTCTGGGTTAGCAGAACCCGCCGACCTGTGCTGCGGCTGCGGACGAACCCCTCTGGCGTCTCCTCCGCAAGAAGCATCGCGGGCAGATAAAGCTGTCTCTGTGACCAGGAGCCTGTCCACCAGAGGAGAGGACAGTGGCAGGAGCAGGGCATGCCTGCAAGAAAAGGTCACCACGAAGCCTGGTGGCAATGCCCCCGGCCGTGCAGGGGCACGGCAGGTTTCTGACACTGTGCTAGTTTGGTGCGCGCAGCGCCCAGCCCCGCCGGCAGCGCGATGTGCCGGCAACTCGCTGCACGACCAGGTTTTTTAGTACCACCCCATTATTTTGATTTGTTCTGTTCTTAACTCAATTTATCGTACAAGCATGGTTATCTCCAATTTAAAAACGTACACAGCACCAGTTCCTCGACTTTAAAAATTTATAACTATGAGCAATTTGTTCAAACCTTTTACCGTGTCTTTCTGTCTCATTTTCCTAGGTGCTGCGATGAGGCAATTCACTGTTCTGGCTGCTTACCCTAGATGACCTTTGCCTGCCATAAAATGGTATACAACTAAACGCTCTGCTTTAAATAAAACTCTTGCCTCTTCGAAAGGGCCCAGGCATTCAGTCAACACAATCAGCAGAAACCACATTTGGTTACTCAATAAGCTGGAAACTTCGAAAACGCGTACGGCGGTGAATGAATTCCTGACATCACCAGGGACACTCGAGTGGGGAACAAGAGAGACCGCCGAGAAGTGGCTCTTGCTGCAGCCGGAGAAAGGATCACTCCTTTAAGCTGAACTCTCAAGGAAAACGAGAACAAAAACTGAATTAGCTCAACACGTACCCTCTGCAGTCAGCACATTGCTAGGCAACTTACCATCTCTTGATAGAATTATGGTGGAGGGCTGGTCGTACATCAGGGTTAAGATGAACACAAGCACCAGTTTTGGCCAACTGCTCCTTTCCAGTGGGACTGCTCAGTGCTTGGTCATTTCATATTACTATTCTGCAACATTTTCTAAGCACCTAGAGAGTCTAATGCATTCAGAAGGTATTCTAAAGCTATTATGTGACATGAAAATTTTAAGATAACTGGAAGTAAGTGAATTTTAAGAGGAACAGCACGAGTCTTTTTCTTTGTTCAAGCCAGCATTTAGAGAGAGTTATGAACCCTTTTTTTCGTTGCTTTTATTTTTTAATACCAAAGCTATCCGGAGGGGACACTACTCGAACACTTCGTCTTTACTCAGGATGCCCGTTGCCCACAGCTCCGTACCCCCGTAACTCACCCTGTTATGTCAAGGGGATGCTTCAAAACACCCCGGTTCTTCCATTTGCCACCGCTGAGACCGGACACAAAGTCCCGTTACAGGCAGCGCCACTGGGCTATCACAACACCCGCCGATGTCACACTTAACCTGTGCCAGCCCTAGCACGGGCCTTCATCTTCAATAGTGACTTGGACAGTAAGATTTGGGACTCCAGGTATTATTTACAGCTATTCAAGAAGTATTAAGCAAAGGCACAGGCTGCTTTAAATAGAGGCATGTACCTTGCACATAACCCCAAGTTTTCCATGCATACTTCATAGGCACAAAGAAATAATTAATTAGCTAACCACTGTGATTAAAATCAATTGATTCATATGTGACAGAGCAATGAGAAATTTTTGCATCACTGGAGAAGTCTGAAATTGGTCCCTGTCTGGGGATCTCAGTCGTATCAGCGAGGCTGGTAATTCAGACACGGAGGAAATAGTAAGAATCTCTCTCCTGCGTGCATGCTTTGAGCTGCCATATGGGTTTATTCAACTGTTTACTACACCAGTCGGTAAAAGCTGAACAGCTATTATAATCTTTGCTAAATGACATGATAATTATGCTACCTCTGGAAAAAAAAAAAAGAGAAAAAAATGGAAACTTTAACAAAAAAAAAGGAGAAAATCACAATTCACTGAGGTGTGAATTTCTCGAGGTTTATAATGTTTGAATTGAAATTCTAACACACAGAGGGATATTAAATATCTAATAGAAACCTGAATTTCTTTTAAAGAAAAATTTGTGTTCCCATTTCCTATGCAATTCAACTAGGCAGACTTCCTAGTTTTGAAAGATTTCTTACACAGACCTTCCAATTTTCCTGTAAAATCACATGCTTCCAGTTTTCCCAACCTGTTAGTCTTCTGATTAATGAAGAATTTTGCCCCTCCTCTCGCCCCAGTGACTAAGAGAGGCGATGGGAGCAGGCAGGTAAGAGGAGAGGGCACAGCAAGGCTCCCTGTGCGAGGCTGCTGGGGGACAGGGATGGCTGGGGAAGGCACAGCCACCACTCGTCTGGCACCAACAGGCTTCTCGGCCGGCTAACGCCACAGGGACATGGCAACTGCCAGTTAACAGAGGAGGGGTGGCCCCACACCACCCTCTTCTCAGGCTTGACCAAGTGCGCCCTGGCCAAAATTGGTTATTAAATGCTCTGTCCCTGTGCTCCTCCGGGCCAGGCATTGCAGCACCAACGCCACGCTGAACCGGGCAAGCACATGCAGCGAGACAGCTCTCCTGTGTACCAGTGACACCATTTTGTCACTGGGATGCAAGTGCAGCAAACGGTGGAGCTAATTATTTGTCGGCAATGGTTCCTTTGAGAGTCCATCATCTGACACATGATGGAGAGGAGACCTCTCCATATCCATATTTAATCACCACACAAATTGCCCACATCAGCATGTTTAGACCCTGTCGATCTGCAAGGCTTCACTTCTTGGCAGTGGATTCACCTGCATCACTGAACTCCAGTTTCAGCACCAAAGATCTCACAGCTTCATAGGGATGAAGAGAAAAAAGAAAGGAAGAGAGTATTTTTTCCTGTGTTGATAATAGTTGGTAACACTGCTATTTTGTAACAAAGTATTTAATTATTTTTTTTATTTTATTTTTTTTTTTAATAGTGGTGACTTCCTTTTAAGGACAGACAATAAAAAAAAACCAACCCAAAATCAAAAAAACCCACCAAACCCCAAAGCCCACCGTATTAAAAAGGGGAGAAAAGGATGAGGGAAAGAGAGATTGTAAGAAAGGATAAGTGAGAGTTACTGCAAACTCGGGTTTGATGACTCACCAGTTTTACTTGCAGGCATCACACATATCCACTCATGACTCAGGGCAAATATGGGAAAGGATCATAGAATCATAGGAGCATCGAAACCCTTATCATGGCAAACGTGTCTGGAGGCCGGAGTCACTCACAAAAAATGTTCTCAGGAGACTGAAAGACAAAAACATGTTTTAAAACTTCACTCAGTTAGAATCGTATCAAAGCCTACCATTTCCCCTTGAAAAGAAAAGATGGTTATAAAGGCTGGAGGTGGGGGGGAGCGTTACAGGAGTATTTCCACGTATCAAACGTTACTCTATCACACAGCAGACTTTATTTGGCTTTAAATAAAACTGAAACTTACAATATTAAGAAAGGTTTTCAAAGACAGATACTTATTTCACATTTGCAATGTGCTCCTCCGCCAGGCAAGCTTATGTTCCTTCTAAATACCAAAATGTGTCACCACCCAAATCCATATTCTGCTCAAAAACACTGCACTGTGCACAAAATCCAGATACTTTAACCTACTTTGCATTATCAAACTATAACAGTCTTTGAATTTCTGAAATATTTACACTCTGCCTTCACTCACTGCATCCTGATAAAACCTTAACAAAATGTAGAATCTCTTGTTAGCAATAATCTTTCCTCTGAGATAAGGAAAAACACATATAAAAACTATTTGATGTTCAGGGTGAAAAGGCAAAATTTCCAAACATCAGTTAAGAAATACCAATTAGTATGTTTTTTTCCCCAGCTATTAGTAACACAGATTGAGTTTAAGCTTAGCTCAGAGGAAGCTGCTCGCTGTACAAATGAAACATCCATTTTACTAATAAGGGTATTTAAAAATAAGATGTATAATTTCTTCACTGGCCAAGCATCCAGGCAGAGTAAAAACTCATATTCAGAAATAGGGAGAGGGGTGTTCCCGGCGCTGCGGTGCACAAACATCGCACCCAGGAAACCCCATGGGATTTAAGCAGCAGCTCCAGGGCCTGCCCAAATGGGAGCAGGGTGCTCGCTGCCCTAACGGATGCACTGACACCCAGGGGAGCCTCCGCTCGCTGGACCACTACGCAACAGCGACCTGCGGCAAGAAACCCCAGAGGAGAAAAACTTTGCAAGAGATGAAAATGTCCTGAGGGACCAGGGTAGGAAAAAATACAAAAGCAAAAATCATTTGGGGTCCTTCTGACCTCTTAATTCCCCAACCTCCTCCCTCCGTAGCACCCTTGAGGCGGTGGCTGCTCCCAGCCATTCCACATCTACCGGCACTTCGGCAACAACTGCCACCTTCACATTAACCTCGTGGAGTCAATCATTTTGGCAGCCCACCGCAGCCCTCCTGAGGAACATCTGGAAGTTTCTGTCCTAGCAACAACTGCGTGAAATTTCCTAAGACAAAAATCAGGTACTTCTCTGGCCCTGGGGCTTTCTCCCATTCTTTGCTGAATGCAATGCAACAGCTTAAAGAAGATCACAAGAGTTCAGAAAGCTAAATATAGAGGTTATGCGACCCTATTATAAAACTGTGGTACACAATAAAAATAGATTCAAAAGGGGTTTTGAAACAGCATTTATGCTAAACATGACTTCTTTTTTTCGGAGACTCTGAAATACCTGCAAACCAAAAGTGACCTGCATCTTGCATCAGTCGTATTTTATTCATGAGGAGCACTTGAGAGAAGCAACTGAGCAGTGTCAGAAACACGCATCCGAGGCTCGCTTTATTGCTGCGCTTGATGACAGATATGCAGATGAGTACATAGCCGAGCAGAAAGCTGCATCTACACATGTTGGGGTGAGATTTCTCCAGCTGACCTGCTGCCCCACAGTATTCAACTGCTCAGTAATCTTTATCCACGATACGTCTGTAGAGCAGGAAAGTCTCATTAGCCCCGTTTAGAAGATGAGGAATTGAGGCTCATTTTGGCTCATGTTTCCTCAAGAGACTTCATGTACTTTTGAAGCCGAATGACTTGTCTAAATAATATATTTGGTCTGCAGGAGACAAGAGCTATGGTGTACAGAAGCACTGTCCTCACTTCCAGACTGCTCTTCTCCTTCACATCCCTTCTCAAGCATTAGCAGTACGTTGGCATCTTTGTGCCAACAAGCAGATTTGAAAGCTGGGAGATTTTCTACACAAGGCACAACAGTGTTGGCAGTAGGTAAAGACATCGCATCCCACTCTGGCCTGAACGCTGACAGTGCACCTGGAAAAACGGCTGTTTCTTACACCATCAAAAACTGACCTCACCAAAATACTCCACATTTCTTCAGCCAGGTTTCCCAAGGGAACAAGGCTTACGTGATCACCATGTACCTTCTGTGCCCAGACCTGCATCTTTTGAATCCCTTGGGATTAACAGGAGCAGAGAACTCCCAAAGATGTGAATTCTTGTGGCATTAAGTCTGGGGCTTGCACCACTGGAGACCTCCAAAACCATCTGATCAGCTGTCTCCAACAGCCAGCTGGCTCACCAGCACACCACCAGTTCCAGGCAGAGCCATGCCAGGAGGGAGCCCAGTGTGGCCCAGGGGCATGGAGGCATCTCAGGAACCTCCATGGACCTCAGTGCTGGAGAACCTGGGGAAACCACACATACTGCTGAGGGGAACAGTGGAGGAGGGAGAGACACAGATAATAGATTGATTCTGATAAACTGAAGCCTTTAATGATCTACCCACGCATTTGAGTTCGATCTGGCATTGACAAATTGAAGCTTTTAATGATGCGCCCACACATTTCAGTTGGACACTCCTCTTCTACAACTTTCACAAAAATAGCCTGCTGGGTTAAAGGCAGAGAAACTCGAATAAAGCTGCAACACGAGCAGAACTCTTGATCGCTCTTTTGAGGAAAACTTCTCCCCCAACAGACTGTTTGATGCGACCTCCAATACAGACCTCCAACACAGACCTTCTCCCGCGCCGCCCTGCTCCAATACAGGTTCTCCGAAGGCTAGATAAGGGGTGATGGGATGCAGCAGCTGTAGCGTCACTGAAGTACAAAGTCAATCAAACCTTGAAACAGGAATCTGGGCTTCATTAATTCCAGCAATCGCAACGTTTTTATTATCACTGTATTAATCAGAATAGGAAACCTATTAATCTGCCCCCAACAAAAATTAATCTTCGTAATATTGAGCAGATTCGAAAGACAAGCTTTAATACTTCACTATTTAAATCTCAAAGGCAAAGGCACGTAGCTCAGATGATCTGGCAGACCACTACAGACTTCTTCTCATCAGCGTGAGGTCATCCCTACCACTCTCACCTTTCCCTCATGCTTCCAGCCCTCTTTGCGCATCTCCACCCTGGGGTCCAGGGGCTTCTGAAGCAATTGAGAGCTTTGTTTCATACATCAGACTATGAAACTGGCTGCAGCACTTGATGCGACTTCAGAGTTGTCAAGAGTTTAGGGCAAAAAAGCTGGTGGAAGGGCTGGAAGGCTGAAAGGCATGTCCTATGAGGAGCAGCCAAGGACTTTGGGTTTGTCTAGTTTGGAGAAAAGGAGGCTGAGGGGCAATCTCATTGCTCTCTACAGCTGCCTGAGGAGGAGAAGCAGAGAGGGAGGTGTTGAGCTCTTCTCCCTGAGATCCAGTGATAGGATGCATGGGAATGGTTCAAAGCTGTGCCAGAGAAGGTTTACACTGGACCTTAGGAAGCATTTCTTTACCGAGAGTGTGGTCAGACACTGGAACAGCCTTCCTAGAGAGGTGGTTGATGCCCCAAACCTGTCAGTGTTTAAAAGGCATTTGGACAATGTCCTTAACAACATGCTTTAACTTTGGTCAGCCTGGACTTGGTCAGGCAGTTGGACTACATGATCATTGGAGATTCCCTCAAACTGAAAATATTCTATTTTACTCTACGCTGGACACAAGGAACTGCAAGTGCATTACCATCCAGCAGCATCAGGGTGGCATAGGCTGGAGATGCCACCCCGCACAAAGGGCTGCCCGGGTACAGGTGAGCTTTCTGCAACAGGTAGGACAACACTGACAGCAGGCAGATACGCGGCCACGTGTTCAGGGGAATTAGAAGAGATGCAGCGGGAGAAAAAGACACATCTTTTTTTTACCTGGCTAGATTTTCATTAAAGCAGCTTTCACCAACGTACCTACACACACATATGTAGATACACGTACACCTTGGGACTACCCCTGGCACAATACATTTCAAAGCCTGATCAAAGGCAGAACTCCAACGCCCCACTCACATTAGGCTGTTTACTGCCTGCAATCAAACTACAGAACACTGTTTTAACTAATGATTTCTCAAAGCCATGTTGCACAAAAGAAAACAGGTTCAACTTGTACATCCGTGCCTAAGAGACCGCTCCAAAACAGACAACTGTATGAAAAGTTGTGCCCATGTATACATATATACAAAACTGTTTTTTAAGTGACTGTTTTAAATTAGAATAAATCTGTGTTCCACCAATTAAGCTTTGAATGCACGACTGATACCGTTCGCTACTTTAAACAAGCGGCATAATAAATGCAAAAAAATCAAATATTTTAGAGAAAATACTTGGAGAGTTGAGACATTAATTTTGCCATATACAATCTGTTTCACAGGGATTTAAAAAGCATTATTGCCACCCTGGGTACATTGGAATAAAGACGAAACCATCATCTTTTCCTATTTACATATTAAAAAATACGTGCCTTCTCGATACAGACTACCCAGCTTGCCGATATATGACTCTGTTAAAAACAATACAGCCTGTCTAGAAACCACAAAGCCCCAAACTAGATGCATCCTTGCAAGAATTACTGCATTCTAACAGGTTGCAAGTGGAAATAAAAAGCACCGCTGTCTTGTTTATCCTCCCCTCCAGTGAGTGTCCAGGGGGAGCAGGGCCGGGGCAGCTGCAGCTCCCCAGGGCTCTGCCTAATGATGGAGCTGTTTACCACCCACCACCAGCAAAATAAGAGGAGTAAGATCAGCCTGGAAAGCCTTGGGATCTCAGGATGTCTATCTCCAGGTGAGGAGAAAAAGAAAAAAAAAAGAAAAAAACTCACCCCCCAAAAAAATCTCTACCATCCCTATTCTTATTTCTACTTTATATATCTGTATGTGATTATGGCTTGAGATGCTCAGCAATTTCCTAAAATCTTTCAATACAGATATAATTTTTCCAAAATAAATAACCTTTTTCTTTTTTTTCCTTCTTTCCCTTTTTTTCTTTTTTTTTTTTTTCTTTTTTTTCCCCTTTCAATAAATTGCCATTAGAAACACATGCCCAAAACATCCTTAAAAAGACCACAAGAACTGCTGGCAGGGGGAACTTCCCTACACCAAAAGGTAACATTTGTTCTCCCCTTTCAGCTAGGATCCACCTCAACTTTTTGATGTTGGTTGGAGCTTTTATTTGCAAATAGAGCCGAGCTGCTTGGGACGGAGGGCTCCTCCGGAGCATGCCATGTGGCCTGCACAGATGTTCCTTTTATTCCCACGTCCCACAAGGCTCCGTGCCTCACTGGTGTTAAACAGATTACGCAAGTAGAACACTTGATTTTGCATGTCCCCCTTTTTTCCAACAGTTGTCTAATTTACTCAACTCGTTTTGCCCCTCCTTCCCCCCCAATTGCTACAGAAAACACAGAAAAAGCAAGGCAGAAGCAAGGAACTTTCTCCTCCAAGACCAGAATTTGCAGAAATGCTCTGCGTCTGCAAACAACGCAGAAATCCAGGCGAACAAAGCTCTTATTTGGAGAGTAAAGTAACTAGCTCATTAGGTGCTAGGTTCTTCTAAAGAAGTTCGTCGTGTCCCAGTAACACCAGTCGCTACAAGTACCGTAATCTCTCACCCTTATTTAGATGTTCAAATGAGAATTGAACTTCAAAAAAAAAAAAAAAAAGAAAAACAAAACAAAAACCTAACACCAATTATAGCTGCTAAGCATTCGAAAATCCTTGAAAATCTGGTCTTCAACCCGCTCACAAAGAAGGGGCTTAATTTCCCGGCTGTCAGGCATCCCAATCAACAATTGAAGTCAATAGGATCTACACAGCACCTTATTTTCAAAAAATAAATTAAAAAATATAGAGCCTCAGAGGCCCATTAAGCAACTTCAGCTACAGGGAGACAACCTCACTGCAGAAGACAGCAGCTATACGCAGCTTTGTGCATCAGCCACTTCGCTCTCATGCTTAATTTGATTAATCATTTTGGTATTATCCCCAATTAGAAAAGTGCCTAACAGGAAAAATAATCAAAAAAACCCCCACTGGTTAAGACTAAAACGCAGCAGAAAAAGACAGCTACTGAACAAGCAACTACTTGGGACTTCTGGCATTTGCCAAGGATACAAAATTAAAGCTAAAAATTGTGGGAAAATACAAAGGCATTGGTGTTTCATCCAGGCTGCGGATTTTGAATTTTTTTTTTTTTTAATAAACTGAAACCGAATTCCAGATGTTGAAAGCTGGGAAGTAAAAACTGCTTTAGCTGTAAAAACACATCAAGGTGAGACAAAAAATTCTGCTGAAATATAACGATTCGTCAGGATGAAAGCGAAGCCCATGCACCCCCTCCCCAGGAACGGGGTGGGACAGGATTTGTTCCCCTCTCCGTGCCAAACTAGGTAGCGGCACAGGGGTTTGCCTGGAGTTTCCTTTTAATAAGGGACAGACTGGAGCAGAAATCCCTGGGAACTCCCTCAGCAGGGAGGGAAATGCACATTCCCGGCATCTCTGATGCTGTGGCAGTTGTGAGCAGAGCCCACCGGGACCCTCCGGCACCCTGCTGCCTTGCAGCCCACGGGTGGTACCTGGCAGCTCCACCTGTGCGGCAACACCAGGGCAGGGGGCACTCGTGGTTGGCACGGACATCGACTAGTGCATCCCAAAAAGATGTACAAACCCACCATTCTCTTTTGGCAAACACAGAGTATAAATCATCCCTGACACAGCAGAGCCACGTGTGAGGCTCCAGGATGTACTTCAGCATCCAAGTACGATCCAAATTTGGACCTGTGCAACCCGTGGTTCTTGCTTTAATATGTGTGTTCAATCACCACCAACTTCCAAGAAACTTCCAGAGCTTCCAAAAGCAGAATTCAGGGCAGTATTCTAAGATCACTGGTTTCACCCGTTTATTTCCATCGCAGCATCCACAAAGCTCTGCAGATGAACGTATGAAGGCACAGAGTACCCAGCCGCATCCCACCAACTCCATCCCAGGAAGACACTCGGTTTCATTCTCAAATTCAAGGACAGCAGCAAATGTTTGGATTTTGATAAGAGGAGGAATATTGATCAGCATACTTTGCTCGTGATGCAGTCAAAACTTGCAAACTTAGTCACAGAAATATGATTGGACTTGTCTGCTACCACAAAACAAAGTACCGTCTAGTGGTTAAAATCAGAGGACATGATTCAGGAATGCAAGCCTTTTCAAAGAAGAACTAAAACACATGATTAAGTGCTGTTGAAGTCAATAGGCTGATTCAGAGACCAACTTTTGGAGCGATGGATAATACTCCCCACATTGCCATATGGCTCTCAGTCAAACTTCCTAGAAGCATTTGCTAATACTGGGTTCCACCACAGCTTTTGGGAGGCCTGCTTTTCTTTTACTTTTTTTTTTCCTCCCGTTCTTTTTTTAAACCTACGTCTGGGATGATTTTCACCCACTCCGAAGATCCTCCAGGCTCTCACCGACAGAGAGAGAATACCCAACCGTGCTTACTGCAGGGTGGTGCGGAGTCACGCAATGATTAATATTCTCAAATGAAAGGTTATCTATAAATAATAAATAAATTCAAATTTATTATAAGCCACATGCACTTTTTGTGGTATTTAGGGAAAGGCACACAAGCCCGTTACAGCAACGAAACTCAGCGTGCCTATCTCAGCCAGCCGAGAGATCTCTGCAAACAGTCCCAATCCCACCTCAAAACTTCTAAACCCGCTGCCTTTAGGACTCGGAAACATTTCGCTTCTGCCAGCTCCCCATTCGCTACTACAGCAAAATCTTCGGTGGCAGGTTTGCCGTTTCCTATCCTTCCAATCTCTGTTTCGCACAGATAGCAGCCACTTGTCACAGCAAAGCGGTGCCACCAGCACGGCCACCCAGGCCGACCCCGCAGGCAGGCAGCGCTGCCGCCCCGCGCCGAGCAAACCGCATCCCCGAGGTTCTCCTTATCTCCCGGGAACGCCATCCAACAGCACCTCCTGCTCCCCAGCCATCCTCAGCCCTGCCAACGCAAACGAGCAGCAAACCAAAACTTTTAGCAAGATAAAGGGCTGCCTATCAGCACGCAGGCTAACGTTTGTAGCACCTCGGATAGAATTTGTATTTATAGGAGAGGGAAGGCAAAACCACTGGCAGAGCCACCCACTGACTTTTCATGCCCTCCCCAAGCCACCCGGCTGACAAAATCCGCTACTTCTGCACATTTCCTAATCTTTGCAAAGGTTGGAAAGTTATTCTTTATGTTCAGTCACGGAAAAGAAGAAACAAAACAAAAGCCCAATGAATTCTTGTTGGCTTTTTGAAACACTTCGCGGTACAGATAAGGCGTAAGATCATTTTTAAGCAGTCGGAAAGCGTCCTGTTACTTCCTACAATTAAACAGACGCAATCGCAGCCGAAGTCAGCCCTTCCAGCCATCTTGTCTTTAAGGCAATGGGCAAAGAAGAGGCGATACAACCTACGGTACTTTTTCTGGCTATCAAAGTGTTTCTCCTTATTCAATATCTAAATTAAATCAAATGGAATATACTAAGTAAGCCCATAAGACACAGCGCATGATGCAAGAGTCTTAAAATCCTTATCTACTGAGCACTCCAGCTTAAAGGCTGATGTTTTATGTTCCCCTGCAGCGCACGGGGATCCTGCTGGCTTGGCCAGACTAGGAAAATAAGCTTCGAATGACCAAACGCAACTGCAACTTTAAAAGTAGGAACCAAACCAGACACAACAAACCACAGAGCAGCCGCCCCGGCCCGGCCCCAGCTCGCCCAGCGCTGCCGTTCCCTCACCGGCACGCTCCCTGCGCGGCGGCGGATTTTGCAGGGCTGCTGATAAGATGCTCGCAACTACAAGCCAACGAGTTGGGTCGTTAATCATAAGATATTTAGCCCGAGATACACGGGGTGAGGAAGGCAGTAAGCCGGCGCGTGCTGACGGAGCGACAGATGCACCGAGTTGTGCAAATTTGCTGAATTCCAAAGTTATGAATTCCTCGAGTTTAAGCGATTCTTAAAAACGCCGCCGAGCCAAAATCCACATCCCTGTCTGGATGCTCTCCTCGCAGGTCCCGGTGGTGGGGCGAGAGGACGGCACGGCACGGCGCAGGCCACCCCATCGCACAGTCATTCCCTGCACCGACCGCATGCGATCCCGGGCAAGACATGGGTGCTCCCCCACGCTCATGCACCCGTATCTGCATCCCAGGGCAAGCGCTGCGCAGTGCGCGAGGGGCACGGAGCACCAAGTACCGAAGAGCCTGTAAATACCAGCTTCCTGTAACATGCAAATAAAACCTGAGTCCGAGACAAAATCCAGCATCTATCCTCAAAGTTTGGATATGTTTCTCTCCTGAATAGATGTAATTAAAGCACAGGTACACGTGAAACATTATTTTACGTGTCCTGTTAAAGGGGTATTTACCACAAAGAAGAGTGAAGCAGCTAAAATACTAAAACACGGGTAAAACGATCGCCAATTACAATGATATAAATTAATATTGATAATTAATGAAGTCCAGCTGTATTCTCAGACTTTTATTGGAAGACTGAGGCTTTTTCCCGAAATTTGTGTTACTAAATAATAGGATTTACTTAAGTACTTAGCTCTACCAGATCCATCAATTTAGTTTTTATTGTTCAACCCATCTGCCCTACATTTAGCATACCTGCCCGTAGAAACAAACCACACATTGTACCTTATTTCCTCCAAAGAAACACACTGTAATTATCACATCTACTAAGTATATTCAGAGGTCCAACTTCAGATCTTTTTCTTCCCCCCCCTTGTTACCTTTCAACTTGTAAGTGCCAGAAAACAGTTATGAAAATTAAAAAAAAACAAAACCAAAAAAAAAGTCTCTCTGGGCAGGGAAATGCAAAAACTTCACAGCTAGAAAATTAAAACCAGGGAGAGCGAGCGAGCAAGCACGCGTCTCTTAACGCTACGGAGCAGCCACGGGGCTGGAGCTGTACTGACAGCGCTGGGACATCCTCAAAATCACCCAGCATTCAAATAATGCAAAGCAAAGCACTGATGCAGCCAACACACAGGTCATTGCAACCCTGCGGACGTAATACTAGTATTTGTGATGAAAAGAGACAGTGAATTTAAAATCATGGTTGCTGGGTATTAGTTTTCTAAAAATCAAGAGAAATCGGGTGCATCACTCTCCAGGAGCATTTGGAAAAGCCAAATTAATATTGCTGAGGGCGTGGGGGGAGGCCTGGTCGCAGCCAGCATCCTTTGGCACGAAGGGATTTCCTGACATCAGCAGATAAACGATCAAACCACACTCTAAGAAGCTCATCAGAGATGTACCAACAAGTAATATTAAAATAATAGTGACTGCTTCATAGTATGAAGGGGTAAGGAGGACAGACGGTGGAGGGGGAAAAAAAAAAAAAGGACAAAAAAGGACACCAGCCCACAGTAGTAACTATAAAGAAATAATTTCAGGGCTCAAATCAAGGTAAGGGTTTTTTTAACTAAAACAACTCCATAAAACAACACTACTACAAGCCCACCCAAAGCAGCGAGAAGCCATTTTTATCACTTTAATCGAACACAAAGCCGACATGCTAACTCAAAGGATCAAGACAAAATAAGATATGTGGGCCGGAAATCTGAATGCCAAGTTTTACCCATGTGAATTCAGTTATAAATGCCTGGAAAATGTGATTCCTTAACTTAGAAATAGCAGCTACAGCATTCAAAGGTACTCCAGTAATTACTGGAATGCCTGCTGAAAAACTAGACAGGAGTTAACATCTTACTTACATTAAATACACATTCACCACAAATTAAAAGAGCCACGGAAAAAAAAAGAAAAGAAAAAAAAAAACCCAGAAAACAATTAGGAGAGCGAATGTTCAAAAAAGAAGGAAAAAAGAGAGGAGAAGAGGTCAGACACTCATTTCTGGCACTCGGTGCAGCGCACTGAAGATGCCCCGCACCACCAGCCTCCCCAAGGCACCGATGCTCAACAGCCAAAGGGAGTCAGATAGTCACCTATACACCTGTGAGCGGTAATTTCATCCCAGATACCGCAATAACACGTTGCATTAAAATCGCAGAACTGCTGCCTAGTCATCTGAGACAACAGCAAAGCAAGCAGCAACACCAAGTGTAGCTGTCTGCTTCTGCCCGAGGGACTCGTGGGTTTAGCAACCGGCCTGGCACAAGGATGGTATTATCGAGGAGCGCCCTACGCTGCTTTATTAAGCGCCAGTGAAAGGCCTATTGCACTCGCTGCCTGGGAAATACTGTAAGAAACACCAACCACCACCAACCAAACTACAAATGAAGCTACTTGACCAGTTCGGGCTTATTAACAGCTGCTGTTCCCTGAAAAACTGTTTTGGAAGTAAGAAACTGGTGACATTAGCAGAGACGGGCAGGAGAACCTGTTTGCAGTGAACATACTGGGACACACTGGTAGGGAATTCTGCACCCAGGCTTTGGAAGGAGGTACCCAAAGAGAAGTTATCTGCAAAATGTGCATCACACTCTCCTGGCTCTCTTCACACCTCCCCCTTCGCATCCCCACTCCCATGCACCTTCGCGTCTATTCCCACACTTCTCTCGCTACCCACATCCTGAACATATTTATGTTGTAAATATCCATTTGGAAGCATTCAGTATGCTTGTGGCACAGAGAAGGATGCTGCTTTGAGCTTCAGAAGGCAAACGTCTCGCCATGACCCCTCTCCCCCTTTCCCAACTGTACAGGAGGGGAAAAAATTACTTGGCCCTCACCCTTTTCTTTTATCCACTCAGGAACCGGATTATTGCCTAATAAAACTTCACTGCAAAGCTATTAAAAATTAAAGGGATATTTCCCTTCCTACATAATGATTTGTAACAAGCCAGACCTAAATCAGGATTGATGAGGTTTGTGGTACCTTCCTTTTTCTTTTTTTCTTTTTTAAATTTGGCAGAATTTTCAACTTTTTCTTGCAGCCCTCCTCATTCCTGACTGACGCTAAATTTCTCCTTCAGTCTTCCAGACCTTACTTCTTCATCGAGATGAAGTAAGAGGTAAAAGGCAGCTGAGCCAGCAGAAATGTTCCCACTGTCCTTCAGGAAATACGCAGAAGAGTCCAAATAGTCGGTATGATTCAGAACTAGTGGTAGAAAAAGGACAAACCAGATTACAGCAACACAGAGGACTCCATCCAAAACCTGCATCCAAAGAGACTCCTGCTAACATATGGTGGAAATGTGACTTTCTGCAAATATCCTCCGCAGAAGCCAATTCCTCTCCTCCACCCAAGCCACGTCCAATAGCTCTAGTAGAACGAGCTGTTACTTACACGTATTAGTCAGGATAGGCATCAGCCACGATACAAATTTTAATCCATCTAGCTAATGAGGAATCTGCCATCTAGTTAATGTGCTCAGACCCTCCAGAAAAATTAAATTCCACCTATTTAGGCTCCTTGCTACCCGATGTGCTGCCCATCCCGAAGCACGGTGGCTGCTTTTCCGAGTCATCGTGTCCCGTGCTCCCTGCGCAGGGCCGGCACCGCTCCGCCCCACCAATACAACGAGCGGCACCCAAAGCAGAATCACGCTGGAAAAACAGAACTTGGAAAGAATGCGTTAGCAACTTCAATCCAAATATAAAATGCATTTAAAGGTCATAATTTGCATAACTACATCTCATGTTTTCTGTTGTGTGGTGGTTTTTTTTTTTTCCCCTCTTTTTTAAATTGCTCTATCCTGGAAGGTGCCGAGCGCTTCTGAAAATTGCTGAGTGCCTCTGCTTCTCATTTGAAGTTTTAACAACTCTTAGGGTTGTTCAGCACTTGGCAGGAGCAGCTCCGCAAGGCATCCTAGGACCATGCTAACAGGTACACTGCATTTCTGGAAAAAAAACCACAAACAAAATAAACACCCGAAAAACAACCCCCACCAAAACAAACCCACCTTTTCAGAAAACGAAGTAATTGGAGAAGGCACACAGCGCCAAGGGCGCTCAGCACCATTATCACACGCTGAAGTGACCGGGCTGACACGGGAGTTTCACTTTCTGATGATGTGCTCTTGGTGGTGCATTCAGAAAAGCAGCAAGATGCAAACAGTCGTAACAGGAAGAGCTCAAAAGGCCACAGGCACAAATTGCACCAACACTCATGGGGGTTTTTTGGGTTTTTTTAATCCTTTTGTTCGCTTGGATCACCAGCTGCCCCACTCTGCATCCAACAAGGATGCTGCACTGATCCCCTAACACTTCATCACCAAACCCCAGCCCCCTGAAAAGTGTCATATTTTCCTTGAAAGAGCTGTAACTGGAGGACTAGCAGGTACAAGGAATGCCCCCTTCAACCAGAGTGAAAACCAGGAGATGCTGGAACATTCAGCTCTTGCTTCCTGCACAAAATTAATTATAATGGCCAATCTGTGCTGCTGCTCAGTCTGCTGGGGAAAAGATGAAATGGCTAAATTGATACCGAGGCAAAGGAAGGGCTCATCGCAGCAACGTCAGAGGCTGCTGCAGGAGTGGTATTTTGCCTTCTCCTGAGCTACGAAAGGCAACTCCAGAGACGGCTGAAAACTGTGGCTACCAGGCTGCAGTTCCCCCAGCTTGTATAAACACGTTTGCGAAGATCAATGCGCTCGGTGTGGGGTTCAGAGGCTGAACACGGCTCTATCACCATTACCACCTGAGACTGACAATTGACACAAACCACACACCACCTACAAAGGCATTGCACAGACCCAAGCGTGTGGGAAACGCAAGCTTTCCAAAAACCCCCTGCAACATCTTAGATGTTTTCCCACATTTCAATTTAAAGGAAAAAAAAATAATAATAATCAAGGTTGCAGTATCCATGTTAAACGGGATCTTTCATTTCCGTGGCATCCACTCACATTCCTTTCGAAAGTTAAGAAACATTCTGTTTATTCTGGACTTGGCACAAGACCTTTCCACCGAAAGCAACTTCTTCCTAATGCTCTGCTGCAGACATGGCCAGCAGAGATGGGACCCAGAGCGCCCGGGCTTCGTAAAAGGTAACGAGTGTCACGTCAGAGATGCTGTGTACTCCCGTTTTTCAAGCTGGACATTTGTTTTTTAGAAAGAGGAGTAAAGAGCACACCATTTTCTTGTGAAAACTGTCAGCAAACGCAGTGAAAACCTCAAAATTAAGTTCACAAAGTCCTCTGGATTTCCCACAGCAACATTAGTCACGGGGTCTTTATGAGAAATGCCCCAGTCCTGACTAATTGTTGAGAGAGAACGATGATATACTTGTTTCATTACCATCAACCCTAAAATATGCACCTGGTAAGAACTTGGCACTTCTGGCGCCTTCCCCCTCCCCAGTCTCACCACCCTCCTCGCTCGGCAGCAGGAGGGGGTTAAAGCTCCTGATTCCTGGTCCACCTTACCTGGGGTCCCTGAAGAAGGGAACCACTCCACTTGATGAAGCAACCACACTTTCAGCAATGTGAGATGAAAATCCCTTCATCTCCCACACCGTCTCCCAAACTTAAATTTTCCGGAGAGGATGAGGAGATTTGAGGAGACACTCCATCCCAAGCCGAGCTGCGGTGGGGAGGCAGAGGTAGATGGCCCAGGGAAATACAGCCATAATGTCTGGGGCTGGCTCAGGTCAGGAGTGCCTCCAGACCGCAGTTTGAGAGGGGAAATGAGACAGCACGCCTGCGCCACGGCCTACACCGACAATATGTCATCAGCCCATGGAGGACAACAGGGCTGTCCTAGGTGATGAAATACCAACATTTGTAAAGGATGTCTCCATACATCTAGCCATGCCTGAACACTTACAACCGAGAATCGGAGACAATCTGGAACAAGACGCCACAGTTTTCCTGTGGTTTTAAAGGACAAAGATTCAAATCAATAAGGAGCTCTCGAGGGTCTCTGCGGCCTTATGAGATCCTGCATCGGCCGCGACACGGTCTCGGAGAACGGATGGTTCAACCTCCCCGAGGACATTCTGGCAAGAGGAGATCCACACACAGCCTCACGTATAGTAAGAAAAATCCGCAGGTTCCCTTCACTGCAAGGCGTGCTTTGCTTTGCTTTCTTGTTTGTTTGTTTTTAAATATTCTGGCAGTAGAAAGAGAGTCACTGTTTTGTTTTTCTCCCCCACATATGCTATATAGTTTTCCCTCTAGCACTTGTTTCTTGCTTACTCAGTTGACTATAGTCTGCTTCTCTCACAGGAACACTAGCTGTGTTTGTCCCCAAACTGTATCGTGATCCAACTGCTTTGTGTCATCCCACCAGCCCCGCTTGGGGAACGACGATCAAAATATTTTCCCCGGGATGTGAAGCTCAGAGATGGGGATATATGTTATTTTAGAGCAAAGCTGACCCACGAGGCTGAAGAGTACGCACAAGTGTTTTGGCTAGTGAACTTGGTAAACACGACATGAAACGAGGGAGTAGTGCTACAAACAATACCATGGCTTTGTTTGTACAATGGTGCTATTTTGCCAGCTACACTGCTAAGAAAATACCACGTTTCAGCTACATAACAGGGCAAGTCCCCCTGCAAATTACTGCGCAAGATGACCATGCTTTCACCAACGTTTAAGTGCGGCCAATAAATTAATACAGGACATCCCAACCGTCTGCGGGTCGCAGTCATCAACAAGTAGGTCAAATTAATTCTGGAAGGCTGTGAGAAGCACATAAAATAGTCGACCGCAGCAGTCCGAGGCAGGGATGAAGCAATCCCCACTTGAACCCATCCAGAAGCTCTGACAGAAGCCCGGTTGCTAAAGGGATGCGGGATGAAGCCATCCGCAGTCCATGCAACTCGCCTTCCATGTCTGCAAGTTAAAATTAACTTCACTGACAAAATGCAAATACATTAAAAAAATACCCAAGCCAATTAAGACACAAGTGTTTAAAGACACGAGTAGTAATTACAAATGTATTATTCATACCTAATTTACAAGATGAACTTCTTTCAGTAAAATATTAAACTGTTTACATGCATTCAGGAAGACAATTTCCCAACCCTCTGTGTCCTGCTCTGAAGCGGTGACTATTGCTATGCAACAACTCCGCAGACTTACAGTGTACACCATGGAGTAATCAGAAAATGTTTGACCTCAGATATCTACTTGACCCCACAGAAATGCAGACTCGCTCGCTATAAAATCCTAAACAATGGGGCAGACAAGGTCAGAGGGTCAAAGCAAGTATTAACAGGTCATTGTGCAACCCACTTGGGAGCAATTACTTCTGGTCACGGCTAAGTGGACACTTGATTGAATACCACTAAGACAGCTCACATCCCACAGATAACAATCCTCACAGCGATTAAGAATTAAAGCCCCCATGATTCAGCCTTTATTACTCAAATGAACCTAACTATTCCATAAAAAACTCTTGGTATATGCATGATGCAAGGTCTAAATTGAAATGCCACCTCATTAAACAATAATATCTAATTTTATCTAAATGAATTTTCATGAAAGTACGCCACACAGCTCAGGAATTTTTAAAATGAATTATCACAAGCGATACATAATTTCACCAAAACTGCTGCAGGAAAAAAAAAAAATAGCTTCAGGGATGAAAGGGAAACATCTATGCTGAATGAAAATTGCACTTCTTTCTGCTTGCAGAAAGGGTAAAAAGAGGATTTGGGGCTTCTCCCAGATAATAGAGCCAGATTTTAATCAAATCAACACCTTCCTGCTATGTCAGGTACACTCACCCTACCCTGCCCGACAGAAAGCACCCAAAACACATGCCGAGTATCACTGCACACACAGGCCACTTTCAGAAAAGGGGATGTCATCTGCACATCAAACCCCTAAAACTGGGGTTTATTATCGTAAGCCGTTGAAAGAGCCACCCATGGCTCTGCCTGTTAACTGGCCTCCGTTGCTTCAGCTGAAGACAGTTTGTACATCCCCTCTGGTGGGGTGAAACCCCCGTACCAACACCTGCGAGCACGTCCAGTGCTGCCTTTTCATTTAAGAGCTCTTAATTATTTTACAAAAGCTGAGAAGCACAGATGAGATGCCTGCTTTAAAGGGGTCCTGTCAGGAATCAGTGAAAGAAAAAAAAACCAAAACAAAACAAAAAAACCCCAAACAGGTAAAGTAGACAATTTTTAGCGTGTTTGTTTGTTGATTCCATAAGCAAAGGTGGTGGCTCCCACTGCTCTATGACTAAAGAACAACGTCATCGGTCCAAAGGTGGTCTCAGCCTCATGTCTAGAGCTTCAAGCGTATCTTCTTCCAAGGTCTCGTTCTACCTCAGCCCCCTTGTCCAGCTAGTTCCTGGAAAACAGCCGGTATTCAGAAAACCCACATCTTCTCTCACAGGCTAGGACTTAAATAGGAGGAGAGGAACAAAAACCCAAAAAAAACCCAAACCAAAAAAAAAACCTAAAAACCAGACATTCTTCAAGCTAACAAGCCCGGCATAAACCTACGGAGAAGAGCAGGTTGCAGACGCTGGTGGTTGAGCGGCGCACACCGAAGGCTGGGTAAGGCCATCAGGGAAGTGATGCCAGTACAAGTTAGGTCTCTTCTGGGGATGAACAAGTTTGCCCCTTCCCCACTCCACCCCAGCGGCAAAGCCAACGCCCCGGGGATATTTAAGAGTACTGCATATGCAGACACTTGGATGTGAAAAATTATGCATGCATGTTTGGAGGCCATTTTAGAGCTTGGCTTGTGAGTCATTCGGAAAGTAGATCAGGAGAAAAAAAAAGTTTAAAGATGCATTTTTTTGTATTCTTGCTACTGCAGCATAGCTTTGCTCTTTTTTTTTTCTTCTTTGCTTTTTTCTTTAATATTGAAACTCTTTCGGCCTTTGTTCTGTGGCTATTGGAAAATTCTGAGTTAAAACAGGAGTCTTTTACGTTAGTGTTAATAACCATGGTAGCCTGCTGGTAAAATAGCGGATATGCAAAATTCAAGCCTGATGGACTGGTGTTCACCACTGCTGATTATTGCACAGGACTGCACGAGGAATGAAAAGCTGCACGGTCGCTTTTCCCTTGTCCTGCTGCCAGCGAGGTGTAATAATGCTATTATGAAAAGCAAACAGGGATGAACTCTGCTCAAGAGAAGGTGAAGCCTGAACTGAGAAATCAATTGCTGCATCAGTCGTGCCCCTACAACTGAGTAATGCTGTTACAAAGTTCATGGAGCCCTCAAGATCCTCACCCGGGCAAGGCTTACAGTATTGTGCATATTTTATTGGCACTGAATATTCATATTGTGGCGGCATCTGGAGACCAACCAAGGCTGCAACTGTGGGGAAAAAACAGTCCTGGAGTTCAGTCACCAGCTGGAGATTTCATCAAGAGGTCCACACTCAGTTTTCCACTCTTTCATGGACTTTCTGCCAAGTCCCTGTACCTCCGTCCGCCCAGGTCTGGGACGAAGATCTCGCTCTCGTACCACCCCATGGAGGGAGGATGCCTTATAGACCCCACTCAACAGCAGCCAGTGCCCAAAAGACTGCAGGGTGCAATAAAAGCAGGCAGGAGCCCATGCCAGGGAGCTCACGTACAAAAATAAGATGTACTCTCTTGCTGAGACACCACTCCCCCTCATACCTGTGAGGGCTGTAATTGGGAAACCAGTAGCAGAGTGCTGCTGGGAGATAAGGACAATTCCAGCTTTGCTGCAGGGATGCTGTGAAGAGGTACTGGTGACTCGGCGATACAGGAAGGTGGTTAGAATGGGGCAAAACTGATGAGGGCTGGGAAAGCAGGATAAACTCTCTTTGTCACTGCGATTAAGAACAAAGCCATGAAGGGATGCGAACGCAGCCCCGAGACAGTGCAATATTTAGCAGCTGCACACACAATGGCGAAAATTTTGGAAATAAAGACACACACATACACAAATAAGAAACAAGGCAAGGAAATGCAAGGAAACTCACTTTCAGCACCAGCCTAGCCAGGGAAGCACAAGACTGAGAGACATTGAGCAGGGACCAGTGACTGCTCTCACTACCTGCAGAGTCACGGGGAATCACTCACCAGGGCTACCTTGACCAAGCTGTACAGGGACTATAGTCCCTTCTTCCTTTCCTAATACTTTCAAAACAATTTAAGCATACCATACATAAAATACAAAGTTGAGAGTTATTACAATCAGCCAGGACAAAATCTACTGGATGGTTCAATGACTCTGACACGCTGCTGATGAAGAACGTGAATGACATCAGAAAAGTAAGTCACACCTAAGTCAGCAAGGACAGTGGTGCATCAGACCACCAAACCATCGCATGGTATGAATCTGGGCACACAGATGATTTTCAGGGCTGGTTTGTTGGGTTTTTTTGTTTTGTTTGGGTTTTTTTGTTTGGTGGTGTTTTTTTTTTCATTTGGTAATGTCTAATTTGTGTGTTCAGGAATTTATTCTTGAATTATTAAGTGCTGCTCCATTCCCTGACCATTTGCTGTGCACTGCTAATGGTAGTGCTATAGGCCACCTCCTGTCCATCCCATCCTCTCCCAGGTCCCTCTCTCTGTGGCCATCCTTCCCAGCTAAACAGGGCACCAGGGTGCCTGCACGCTGCAAAATCCAGAAGCCCACAGCCTGCCTCAACAACAAAATTGAGGTTAACTGGTTTTCCTGAAAGCTGTCCTGACATCCAGTTCTGACCAGTCAAAGCAATCCACTCTCAGGAAGATTCTGCCACCCTACCATGTCTCTCAGCCACGAATTCAGCACCTAGTAGATATCACATAACCAGCAAAACAACCCCAGTTAAGGTTTGGCAACTTACTATTTGCAGTTACTTCTGGGGTGGGGGAAAACACCATACTGCCTGTACGTAAATATTTGTGTATGTGTTACCCAACATATATCACATTTAGTGAAAGTGGCCTGAACAGTCGTGTACACATGCCTCGTGCTAACGAGTGCACCCAAGGCAGACTTCATAATCACAGAGACCTGCTGTCAGGTAACTCACACTTGAGTTTTCCAGAGAAAAAGCTGACACTTTTTTAGAAGCACACACAGGATTTTAACTTTCCTCGCAGCTCCCAAGCAGAACATCAACCTTGGCAAACCAAGATGTTCAATTGTCAGTACAGAGTTGGACTTCCAGCAACTGGGCATGTATGAGTGATGTCCAAATTCACCAGGGGCAAGCAACGACACTATGGTTGCCCTCCCCTGGAAGGAGAGGGGAAGAATCACTGCAAAGAGGGCCATGTCCTGTACCTATGGCTGGAGGTGAGGGATCGGCACAGGATTGCTGCAGAGGAAGGAAACTGGGAAATCAAAAAGGAAATGGCTGGGCCAGGTAAAATCCCCAGTCCTCTCTCTTGTTAAACAGGACGTTTCTGGTTCAGGAACAGATGGGAAGTGAAGTCGCTCCATGGCTAACCCAGAGGAGGTAAAGCAGCCTGAAATAAAGTCCCTCTGACTTCAGCTCTGACAGCCCAACTCAGTCATGGGCCAAGCAGGTAACAGCTGACCGTTCATCAGCTCAGCCAACACACAAAGGCAAGAATTTCCCTTCTTAAGGAGATTTAATGATAGAGCTTTCGAAACTGGTTAAAGGACATCGAGAGTGAACACACTATGGATGAGACCCAGTAGGTTGCTATTACCATTTCCCTGAAGCAGATACCCCCATCTGCAGTGTTAGAAGGACACAGTTCAAAGAGCTCGACATGTTCTTCAAGCAAAACATCACCCAACTGCGGGATCAGAGCTCAACTCAGAGAAAGGTTTTCCCACCAATCTAGTCTAATGGACTACTGTCTTTTTTTTTTTTTTAAATGCCAACCAGAGAAAGCCAACCCATGAGTGCCTGTCTTCCTTGGTACACTAAAAAAAAATAAAATAAAAAGACGCAACTAACCAGCTGGCTGGGGATGTCAGCCAATTCTCTGTCCAGGAAAGACTTTTTTTTTTTTTCATATCTCCCTTTGAAAATTGAAGATCAGAACAAATTCCATAAGGACAGTCAGAGAGCAAGCCAAGAGGCGCTACCACTTTCATCACCGATCAGCACCCTCTGGTGCAGTGGGTCTACCCAAAACATGCACCACATCTGCCACGCCTGCCCACAAAGGGCTGGAGATCTGGAGATGTGCCTTTTCTTGGGTGAAGCAGTTGGGAAGAGAGAAAAAGAAGTCTTCAGCTCTGCAGCTTTTTCCTGTTCAGCTCCCTGCAATGCCTCCCTCCCTTTTCGGTACAGAACACTTCAGTTGCCTGGAGCTATTCTAGTTTATACTGGGCATTCATAGCAGAAGCCCAACATCTCTTGCTATTTTTTGCTGATGGCTACCTGAGCAAGCAGCTCCTGTGCAACAGAGAAGCACCTTCTTAATGAAGAAGCTATGAGATCAATGTTGTATGACTTCCAAGAGCAAAACAGTTTACAATTAGCTGAAGCTCTGGTATTTGACAGTTTTTTATGGCTCTTTTACAACTGTTTGCAAATCTTTTCTTCCTTTAAATTATTCTGAAAAGTGTTAGGGGGAAGCCAAAAGTTATTTTGTGCAAGCATGTGTCTACTTGCATGAATCCAAGAGTCTTTTTAATTTAAAAGCACCATTACAAACGCCTGTATTTACACGATAGTTGTTTATGTAATGCTTTAAAGAAAATCTAAATGGAGCACAGAAGCCAATGCTAATGCAGAAGACAGTGGGAGTTAATGAAGATGGTCCTGGGGCAGTTCAGAAGATGGTAAGACATAGTGCCTGCGCCATAACGATTCAACAATAAGGCTGTATTTCTCCAAAAAAGAACTTTCAATGCAACCTCGATGCACCATAACCTATGATTTTTAGGCTGCTCTTCTCATCTGGATTCCTGTGATGTTCAGAAGCTCTGTTTGTGTATTAGCCCAGCATAAAAAAAAGGCCAGAACACAGACTATGAGGACAGAACCCCCAAAATTCATCCTTTCCTCTTAAGATTGTATGCATTTCGATAAATGAAAGTAAATGCAGAAATTAAGCTGAAAAGTCTCTCTTCAAGCAGGCCTTTTCCGAATCCACACCTCTCTTCCTTTCATCCAGACATGCACACTCCCGAATCTGGAATAGTTGGACTTTCAACCCGGAGCAGCAGCCCAGGTCTTGGTTCTCGACAGCACAACACAGCCCCTTGCCTTCACCTCAAAGTATCACCTGCTCCCAGTGAAAGTGCAAGAGAAAGCCTTCACAGATAAAAAGCATGTTCTAGCCTTAGGCCTGTCAGCATGGCACATGTCTAAAGAGAAAAACGAATCTGCATGATAGAGACTTGAAATGCAGGTGCCTGGATGGAAAAGAAGATTTCCAAAAGGAGGCATATGAATGGAAAAAAAAACCCCAAAAGGATGCTCATTTGCAAGAGAACACAGGACAAAAAACAAAACTACACCTGTAAGAAACATGTTTCTTTGCCAGGTACATTAAGAAGGAACGTTATACTTTCATTTTAGACTCTAACCAAAAAGATTAAAGCCGTTTTCACCCTTATCCAAATCACCAAGGAGACCAAACCTTCCTCAGCTTTTAACTGCAGTGAAGTTAGCATGGAGGGAGGATTCAAGAGAACCATCCTCCAAGCTCCAGATCACTATCACTGTTTCAGAGCATCCTCCTTGCTGCCGATGCTCTCTTCCCTTGCTTCCATGCACTGCTGCCAGCAGCTCCCCAACCAACACACCACGCTCAATTGTGGAAGCATCTTGCTGGACAAGACGGCGTGATCAATGCCATCTTTTCCTTGTAATTATACCTATGGTTTGGCAACACCGTATCCATAATCTAGACTGACAGCATGCAAGATCCTACATCTTCCAGGGGAAGCCAAGCTCCAACTCAGAAGGATGCCTCCAGCAATGGGGAACTCTACCAAGTTATGTACTCTTATGCAAGTTTGGGGCTTCTTAAACATCTGAAGGGAAAAAAAAAAAGAGAAATCAATCCAGTAATCCTTGTTGATTATACTGACAGTAATTATATTTGTGCTATGCCAACAGTATCTTCAGTCTTAAGAGTGCCAATGCTTTGAGATAGCTTGACTGCCTCATGGATGAAATCAAGCTGTAGGTTTCAGGCCACTAGAAAGAGGACAGTAGGAGTTGAAGGTGATTTGGGAACACAGGACAAGCACATCAGCTGGATACCAGTGCTGTCTGTAAAAACACTCTGTTGCTACCCTGGGCAGATCAGCCCCCAGGACATAGCCCAAACTTTGCTTAAATGATTCCTCCTGTGAAAGCAGAGCAGCGAAGGATGCAGAGGACCACACTAGAGGGCATAACTCAGAGACAAGCTGATGATGACAACAGACCAGAATGATCAGATGAGGCTCCCATAGACCTGAACATCAACAGAGTGTTTTATGGAGCTTCAACCACCTTTGCTGTGGTGACCTGCTGTGTCTCCCGAGGCAGCGAGCCCCGTGGAGCTGAGACCTGCCTGTGCCTGCCATCACTAGGGCCATCAACGGTTGGGATGGACACATCCCCACACCGCCCAGCCACCCTCCTCCTGCTGCTTCCAAATAAAACAAATAGATAAGAACAAGACAACCCTCAAAACCCGACTTACTTCTCTTGCAGCCGGGCATTGGTAGATTTATTAAACTTAGAAAATCTTCTTTTTTTTTTCCCCTGGATGACGACTTCACATTTCACATCAGGAAAGAACTGGCCAAGGTCTAGAGGGTTTAATCCGAGTGATGCACTAAAAGCTACCATCCTCCAGTCATTACATGAAATATGTCCAACTCCCTAAATATTTTAATATATATTTTACAATATAAGTATATTGCATGAAAAGAGACAGAACAGTCACCGCTTCGCAGTTTGCTCAGCTGGATCTTGCCCAGCTGTGGGATCACCAGTGAGCAACAGATAAATTTAAGTCCTGTTCTGACACTGGTTCCTCCGTTGCTTTTGGTGAGTTGCTTAACACCCAGCATGTCCAAGTTTCACTGCTTTATATATACACACATATATCTATGTACACATACATATTGCAGAAATCATATTTATTCAACCTCCTACAATGTTCAAGAAAGTAACGAGTTATGCTAAAGCATTTGAAAGCGAGGAGCTCTATCAGAGACAGAGATCAGGAGCTTGGAGAGAGCAAGCAGTGATTTCACATCAGCCCGCAGAGCTCTCGAGTGAGCAGCCACCTCCAGCCTTTGAAAATCAGCACCCTTTCGAAAGAACTTAAAGACAGGGGTGAAAAATTACTCAAGAGCTTCGGGGGGGGTGGGGGTGGAAATAAAAAAAAAATAATATATATATATGATCAGAAAACACCACAGCCAACCCAAAGCACTTGTGGGCAAACCGCTGATTTGCAATTCCAAACCACTTTTCCGCCCGAATACTCCACTTACTATCTTATCTGATCTTCTCTCAGGGAATCCTGAACAAACGTCTCTGCTTTGAAAGGACCTCTCAAGCTCTACTCCCAAACGCTTCTTAGCGCTGAACATTTGCGTTGTTTAGGGATGGGCGTAAAATGATGACAGGCTAACGGCGGTTTTATGCACTCTCCCCTCTGTTGTGCTTTTTTCTGGCACACTGCTGTACCACTGATGTTCTGGCAAGACTATCCTTATCGGGTAACCAGGCTCCGCTCCCTTTGCCAAATAAAGGTTGCCATACCCATCACAGACACACACCTTCCCTGGCCCACCACACACAAACACTAGCCTAAAATCATTTTCAAGGAGGCACACGTGCCATGATCTGTATCAACACTCCAACAAATAAACGCTGAATTACCGATGTTCAAGAAACGTTGTAAAGTCTGCTGCAACCACCAACAATTCTTCTTGGTGGCACAAAACCAGGCGTGTTCAGCTAGAGCGGTACAAAATCGCTGTTAAGAAACACCACGAACGCCCTATATCGCACCGAGGGAGCCTCCGCCCTGAGGGTGAGACTTGTTGAAGATGTTGATTCTTTNAACCTTTCCTTAAACACCCTCAGGGATGGTGACTCCACCACCTCCCTGGGCAACCCGTTCCAATGCCCGACCACCCTTTCCGAGAAAAACCTTCTCCTCATCTCCAACCTGAACCTCCCCTGGCGCAACTTGCAGCCATTTCCCCTTGTCCTGTCACTAGTTATCTGCGAGAAGAGGCCAACCCCCAGCTCACCACAACTCCCTTTCAGGTAGTTGTAGAGGGCAATAAGGTCTGCCCTGAGCCTCCTCTTCTCCAGACTAAACACCCCCAGTTCCTTCAGCCGCTCCTCATAAGACCTGTGCTCCAGCCCCTTCACCAGTTTCGTTGCCCTTCTCTGGACACGCTCCAGGGCTTCGATATCTTTCTTGTGGTGAGGGGCCCAAAACTGGACACAGCACTCGAGGTGCGGCCTCACCAGGGCTGAGTACAGGGGGACAATCACCTCCCTGTTCCTGCTGGCTACACTATTCCTGATACAGGCCAGGATGCCGTTGGCCTTCTTGGCCTGTGCTGGATGACTTCAGCACTCCACAAGCATTATTTAAATCCTCCAGCAGCCTCTTAACATGGCAACTTCTTCCTATTCCCACTTTGTGGACAGAAGCACGCAGATGTGGAGGAAGTGGTGTAACATCAGGTATGGAACAACCAAGTCCCAAACTTCTGACCACCAGCTTAAATCTGCAGGCTTTGCATTAATGTCTTTTGTCTGCTGAAATGAGTAAGAAAGAAAATAAGAAGGTTCCTTCCCTTTCCCTTTGTCATTCTGTCTTCTAGAAGCAAAAAAACCTAAGAAAATACCTTTCATTTGGAACCAATATCCTTTCAGCAAACAATTTTCGAGGAACACTGCATGGAAACACCTGTTTTAAGTGGGGATATTAGAAGACCAAAAAAGTATCACAGAATAATGATGCCTTTTTGAACAATCACTATCAGTCTGTTCCTGGCATTATTTTTGGAAATGGTATAGCTAATATGACAGCTATGATTTGGAGCCTTCAAAAGGCATAAGCTATTGGCATTTTAAATACATTACACACAAACATGCACGCGCCCCTACACCCACACTAACTCTGAAGATTTGTTCTGCTTGTGTCTGCTGGCTCTTCTGAGTGTACTCCACAACAGATTGTTTCCTTCTCTCATCCCAGTTTTCTCCTATAGGGGCTTTACATCAGGCATCCAAATATACGGGGAGCGAGGGCACTTGCATTAACACACCGCACAGCAGAAGGGATGCTCTGTGACTAAATGGACACAATCAAGCCTTTCAATTAAACTATTACCCAAAAAGGTGCGGGTGGCTTATTACCAAAGACAGCATTTATTTTAAAAAAATTGAAAGTACCATTAGAAACACCTAATATAACTCTTATTAACTTATTTGAATCTAGTCCTGAGCACATTGGGTTTGTAAGTGTCTGCTAACATAGCATTCTGTTTGCCTAATTAAGTTTTCAGTAGGTTAAGCTATAGTTTCACGCTAATACAGGGAACTGAAAAAATCACATATAAACCAAGGCCTAGCTTGATTTACCTTTATTGTATAAGAATTTGCTACAGGCTCTTCAACAACTGCTAACTAATTTTCCATCAAAAAGGACAATTGCTGGACAAATTCCCAGCCCAGCCCAAGCGAGGGGGATGACAGATTCGCCTCCAAGTTCTAAACCCTCCACACAATCCCTGCGGCACTTCCAGGCCCTTTGGTTCTCCTCATCACTTTTTCCCCTTGCTGGTCCACATTCTGAACCTTGAGCTTATTTTCCCAGCCGTGCCGGCAAGCAGCACCGCAACGCTCTAGCTGGGGAACATCAAGAGGAGGAAAATTACTGTTAGTCAAAAAAAAATTACTCTTAAGAAGCTTAAAAGAAATCTCAGGGAATCGACTCAGATCTCCATGACAAATAATTAGCAAAATAAAGATAAAATACTGAAGCACCTCAGCTTTCCGCTATATTCCAAAGCAGCTTATTTTCTCCCTCAGTTTTATTTTTGCTGCATTTAAAAAGCTCACTTGCAACTTCCAAAAAAAAAAGAGAAATGAAAGGGGGGAACAGGGGAAGGCAATGAGTGCTTTGCCCAAAAAGACAGATTTCTGCCCGCCAAGTCCCTGCACCCAACCCTGCTCCAGGCAGGGGCCCCCAACCCGTGTGGACCTGCTCACGGGGCGAGCGCTCCTGGAACAGACCCAAGACTTTTTAAGCCGTATTACGGCATTAATATAATTTACAAAATGGTTAAAAATCAGAATGTTTTTCCTTCGTGAAAAATAACACACTTAATGCTTTTCATCTGGCACATAAAATTTACAATACCTCCAGGAACATTTTCTTTCGTTAAATCAACACTATTGGTACTTTTTTAGCCTTTAAGCACATTACAGCCCCAGCTTTTTATGGGTTTTTTTGGTTGTTGTTTTCACCCATTGTAATAAACTTTTCAGAACCAGAAATGATCAACAATAAAAAGCATTCCCATGTCAAACGATTTTAACTACCACTTTAAAAACAATAATAAAAAAAAGAGGGGGCGATCTGCTTCAAACCCGACTTGTACGGTAACTATCTCGATGCAATTAATATAAAGCAATCGTCTGTAGGGCCAAACTTCGGCGCTCTCCCCAAAATTGTTTCCACGCCGCTTCCATCAGGCGGCCGCAGCAGATGTTGGCTGTTAAAGGGCGCAGACGACACAGTTCATGACTTCTCGGAGGCGGCTGCGCGCCACATCTGCAGTCGATGAAGGCGAGCGCAGAAGTGTGGCAGACAGAAAGAAAACGTCAGCCAGGCCAAGCCAACCCTCTTCCATGCCGGGGCTAAAAATAGAGGGGATGTTTGCCCCGCCGCTCCGGCCCGCGCCGTCGGAGGAGAGCATCCGGGACGCGGCGAGTTCACGTCGAGGAAGCGAACGGCGGCGGCAGCCTCCGACTGCCGCTCCGCACTCGGCTCCTCATTAACTGGGCGGCGATCCAAGTTCATCTGGGCCCCAGAGAAAGGCAATGCTTGTGTTTAGACCGCACAATACTGACATAACATTAACAGATTTACATATGCAAAACTGTGAAGCAACAGGCATTCCCCCTCAATTGACCCACAGCTTGTAGTGGCTGCCGAGTTATTCCCTGCTTAGGCTCTGTAACCAAGTGGGCGTCATGCGACTACCATCTGGGTACCACTTATTTAAAGCTGGCAGTCTCTCTGTAATAGGCAAGCTGGCAATAAGCAGGAAGGGAATAAATTGCATCATTTAGTTAACATCCACTTGCTTTGCGGCTGTTAAAAACCCATGACTGAATAATAATTTGGTTATTTCTTTTGCCAGACAATGCTGTCAGCCAAATCGCACTACGCATGCTGCAAAACGTCAGCTTGCAAAATTTCCACTTTAAAAATAAAGAAATTCGCAGTATAATGGGAGCTAAGAAGTTTTTTCTAATGCTAGCGACTCAAATGCAACCGAGTTCTAAAAATAAACTTGCACTACTGTAGTCACCAAGTTCTGCTTTCCCCTAAAATCTTTGCCTTTGTTTTTATCAGTCATCCACACCAATCCACTAAACTTGCCAAACACCACCAACCCGGCCCGTAACACGCAGACGAACCAGCATCCGCTCATAGGAACGCTCGTTAGATCCAAACACAGCTCCATTTCACGCTACCCACTGTCCTTCTCATCCTTTCCCTTAATTCACAGATTTTATCATTTCCTTCTGTCTAACACAACTGCTTTCACACGCACCGGTGTCAAAGAAAGTGGCTGAAACCCTAGACCACTGAAATACGGCTAGAACGTACCCTTTGTTAAAAAGAAAAAAAAAAGGGGGGGGGGGAAGAAAAAAAGAGCTTTTGAGGTGGGTTTCTCTTTGGGGCTCTTTAGTTTGCAGAAAATCAAGTTACCAACAGTAATCAATTTTTTTTTTTGTCCTAATTTGCTAGAAATACAAACAGGCTGGTGCACACGTATCTCAACATCCATCGCTCTCCAGGACTAAAGGAAAAGCCCATGCTGAGTCCGCTTTTATACTGCGGAGATAACAAGGGTTCGCATTATACAGCGGGAAAAGCCAGAAGTAACGTTTCCATCGAGATTAATGGCAAGGAAGAGCCAAGAGCACAGTCCACGGGTAAGAGTTTTCTCGACACAGGCTACAGCATCTTCCTCTTTCACAAAACCAGGCTCGCTCCTCCCTCATCACATTCTGAAGGGACATCAGGGACTGGGAAGTGCAGAAACAATTTAAGACAACCGATAGTAAGTGGAAACCAGAGTTCGTTAGTAACTCGCTTCCAGCCCTGGCAATGCAGACAGCCTGGGGGAGAGGAGCAGTCAGGCGGCTGTATGCCTCGCGCCTCTCTGCGATGGGCAATCTGCAACGATGCTGCCGACACCCATACTGGGCACGGTGCCGCAAGACCACACGGTTGGGCATGGAGGTGTCAAAGGCAAGTGGGAGACAACTGTTCCCCTTCCCATCCCTATCTTGTCTCCAGGGCAGGTCTAAGGCACTAGGGCAGAGCTCAGCGGGCAGAGGTGCCAACCTCCACGCCGCGCCGCGCCACGTCTCAGCACGCCGCCAGCGGCAGGGCAGGCAGGTACACCCAGGAGCACGTATGGTTTCAATACACCTCACTCCTTTAATAATCCAGCAGCGACACAGGACCAGGTGCAATGGAACCTGCAGCACAAAGTAATTCCTGAGCCAACACACACGACGATTGTTCACTTACAAAAAAAATAATCACGTGGAAAGGGACCTTTTTACAGGCTCCCACCGTGCAGCTCTTGCCACTGCAGCCGGGATGCTCAGTTGGCCCACGGCAGGCAGGGAAACACAGACTCACGGCCACCCACAGCCCACCACAACATGGGACCGCCACCCTGGAACACAGCAGGGCGATGGACAATCATAACCGCTCACAGGCTTTTACAAAACAGTAACAAAAATAAGATGGAAGAAGAAAAGGGTTTTACGTGGCGTGATCCTGTACCAACCCAAGAAGAGAGCGGTCAGATGAAGGGGGAGGAAATAAAAGGAACCGAAACGGAGGGCAGAGAGAAAAATCTGTCAGAGGAAATGCGATGCCAGAAACTGCTCCAGGGCCTCGTGGCTGGAGGACAACTCAAAAAGCCTCCAAAAACATAAGGCTACAGAGCCCCCAAAACCTTCCTGATTAAAAAAATCCAAACCCCCCCACTGTGTAGGGTGAGGACTGTCAAGCCGTACTTCTGCTTGCTGTGCCTGCTCCACCACTCTCACCCAGGAGGACTCAGCCTGCAGTGCTCCTCTGGAGAGGAGACCCAAGGCTTCCAGTAACTTTGGCAAGTTATCCTTTGGGAAACATGCATCCCCTAAAGCAATTGTGTATCTCGGAGTGTTTGAAAAGCTTCACAGTACTGAGCCTTAGCACTTTTAATTGCATATACCATACCCAGGATCATCAACCCAGTAACGCTGTCACACGCGGTACATTACTGTATGGTCAATCTCCCTAATTATTCTTGAGTTATTTTTTCCAGTAGATCTACGAAATTATCAGTGTAAATCTCAAAACATTTACCAGTCAACAAACTCAGCACAACAGTCGTAAGCTTGGCCCCAACAAATAAAAAGGAAAATGTATTTATTTGTAGCAAATGTCCTTTCCTATAACCGTCAAATAGATTACAACTGCATTTCTTTCCTCGCGTTGCACCCTGGGAACCAGACATTTAACTAGCACACACTACAGCCCTGGATTAATCATAAATAGAATATATTTTTAAGTGCATTAATTATGTAACAGATGCTTCCAGGATTCCAATGGAGGTAATTTTTAAAATCCCAGCGTACAGTTTTATGAATCTGTGCAGTTTCAAGGTTGTTTTTAATTTGCGCTCAATGGTACACTTACTTAAAACCAAGAGGTAATCCACCACTGCCTAGTTTTATTTTTTTTTCTTTAATTTCAATGCAGACTGGAAGATGTACCCTACACCTTTAGCAGCCGACATCCCAGCTGCCGATGGAGGTTCCTCCCATTTCTTTGCCATGATGGCGGGTTTGGATAATGAGCCATGTGAGCACAAGATTTCTGTGTTTGCCTTCTATTAATTTCTCCTTCTCAGACTAACTTCTGCCATTCAGAAGTCTCAGCCTCCTCCTGCCCACTCACCTAACAGACACACAGTACATGCAGAGTCCCCAACAAGGACAGCGGGGTGATGGGTGTTGTTCAGGGCTCCGGAGAGCGCTTCATTTATTGATGGGTACCATGAAATAACTCTCATTGTGATGCAAGCACACGGCACAGCACATAGGGTGGGCACACAGGGTGGGTGGGCAGAGACCCGCTGCCACTGCTGCACAGCAGAGCTCCAGGTCACCTACCAAAACCCCTCTACCCCACAAGCCCTGCGGTGTCTTGCAGCAGTAGCTGTCATCTCAGTTACACCTTCAGAGGTCCTGCTGCTGGCCTGCTTTGAAAAATGGAGTAAAACTGAGTTTACCCATAAAGGATGTTCTTCCATACATGAGAAAAATAGGTTTACCTCACTTACCTTCATGGTAACCAATATGGCATATCCAGATGTGGGCAGTACATGCAGAACCACAGCATCTCCTTCCTAGCTAGTTACTGGGAAATTCACTGCTTGTACAGCCAGCTTCAGCTGCTAACAACCACGGGCCACTCCACCACCGACAACTAGAGCCTGTGTGGGGTCTCCTAGTTACAGCACTGCAGCAACAGGCGCTGGCTGGGGCACAGGTGGGACGGTGGAGGTCACAGCAGCCTTCAGAGGGCTGCACAGCAGCACCCTGGGGCGGAAGCACCACAGCCTCCATGCCTTGGATGAGAAGTTTGCTTCTCTCTCCATCTTCGCACATCACATAATTCTTGGATCAAGTCACAGAGCTCCTCACAGAGCTTCATCTCTGCTTCTGTCTGCAGCGCTTAATTCGTAGTGACTCGGAGGGGCATTTTTCCAGGCACTCGCTATGTGTGCAGCCTGGTAATGGGAGAGCCCACCATATCCTGCTAGCGTTGTACCGGCCTGGGTTTCCCCTTCAACAAACCCTCCAACCGGTCTAGGAGGAGAGGGGAAAATACAGGTGCACGGGGAGCAATTAAGGCTCCAATGAGATGTGGTGTTGGCACATAAGATCAAACAGTGAACAACCCTAACACGGGGTATTTAGGAATATGTATAGTTGCACTTGCAGAATATGAAACGTCAGCACTTGGTGAAGAGGGGCGAGGACAGGAGCGGGTTCACGACTGCAGCTCTGCTCACCTACACGTTAGCCACCCCTGGGCAGACCTGGCAACTCAAGCTGGGCACAAACCAAGGAGGAAGAAGTGGTGGATAATAAGTATTTTATTCCTACCATGTATTTTATTCTGACTGCTACTCCTTTCCAAAAATAAAGGTAATAATTAAAAGTGAGGGTTAATGCTTTGATGCCTCACTTCACAGACTGCACATTCAAATTCCTCAACAAGACAATGCAAAAACGGGTAGTTAAGGGGCCACCAGCTGAAGAAGGCAGACGACTTTGTGCAACACCAGGGAGGCCCCAGGGCAGGCAGCTGGGTGCTGGTCTCTGTCTCGCTTCCCCTGACTCACGGTGCACGGCATTGATGGTGAGAGCCGTGCGGGTGCAGCCCGTCCAGCGGGCACCCGGCCTTTCCCTGTACCACCAACATTCCTGCTGTTTCCAGCCTATCCCAAAATATCCATTGGCTCTGAAGGAAAACGCGTGGGGCACGGACCAGCCTCACCCCACCTCATCAGCAAACGTCAGTCACTCAGCAAGGCTTGGAGAGAGCCAGGAACGCCCCGCAATGCCGTTCTGCGGTGCCAACGCCTGCCGAAACACCCTACCGACCCCTTCCCGTCGGAGCACAGGGACGGCCAAGCAAGACAAGCTCTCACGGGTGTGAAGGTGACCCTGCACGGGGAGGGTGACCGACCCCAAGCACGCAGCCTGCCCGTTCCGCCTGGTAGAGGGACTACGTCCCTGCCAACCTGTGGCATCACTTCACCCCCATAATCCCTGTGACACGCGCGAATGCCAACACCAAGCCAGATTATCAGCAAGGTGATAACACTTGTAGGCCGTACCTGCTTGGCACGGCTCAGGCAAGGCTCCCTCAGGGCTCCTCCGGTTTCACTTCCTGCTAACGTGCACCTGCACCCATTTCAGAAGCAATAAAAGCATAAACCGTATTTAAAGCTTTACTCAAACCCCCAATATAAGCCTGAGCGAGCCCCGCGCCGCGCCAACGACCACCCGTGCCAACACCTGGGCTCACAGGCGGCCCCGCCACAGACGGAGCCGGCGGTGCCGCGCATGGCTGTCTCTGCGCCGGCAGACACACTCCCCGACCACCTTCACACCACCACACACCCGACATGTATATCCTGCACGACGCCGAGCGAACAGCGGCTCCGGGTCAGATCCTTTTTGGTGTAAATCCAGGTGATGCCGCTGAGCTCCAGCCATCTATTTCCTCATCAACTTCTGTCCTTCAGCTCCAAAGTTCGCTAGCAGGCTGGATGCAGTCTTGTCCGAGTTTTACGTGCACCTGTATTTGTTTATCGCACAAAGAAGTTATTATGAAAACAAGAAGAAACAACAGCAGCCAGTAACCTGGGTATCTCTCAGTGCCCTAATCAGAAATATCCAGCCTCTGGACCAGCTTATCATCTACCGCTAACAGGGAAGAAGAAAACCCAAAGAGAAGACGGTGCCGGCCTTTTCAGTATGTGCACGTTAACGACTTTAGTACCTGGCACTGAGCGAGCACTGCTAAATTAACAAGTAAATGAAAACCCACTGCATTTTGGGGCTGGCCCCATCACAGGCGCTGCAGTGAGCACGCCCTAGGGCAGCTGGCCGAGGACTCCGCTGCCCAGAGGGAGAAGACACAAAGCCCGTTTCACCAAAGCCAACCAAGAAGCCAGAGGTTTATCAGGGGGGCATCCCTGACCCCTCCCATCCCTCCTCTAACCTCCACAGAGTCCAATGAAGACATTCAACTAGAAGAGAACATTTTTTTCCCCGCTTAAGTTAGTTTTCTGCTGGTCTAGCTTCCCACGTGGTCTCACCCTCTGGTCAGGCCAAGTCAGCCGAAGCGTTGGGGACGCGATGGGAAGCAGCCAGGGACAAGCAGGCAGATCTAAATCTACTTCACTGCAACGTGAGCCAAGCCCTCCTTCTACACAGCACCAAGCGCACGTCAAACAGTCTGTGAAAACACCGTCAGCCTTCACCTGAGGTAAAAAACACGGCTTTCCAAGGAAACGATTCTCATTTGATACATGTCATGAAGTTGTGAGCGCGTTTGAGTCACAGCACACGTGTGGACCATTGTAACGCACTTGCAGAGCAATGTGTCCTCCTCCTCAATCTACTGAGAGCATCCACCAGGCACGGGCTGACACGCGGAGGTGATTCAACGCCGATGAACAGAAACATTAAGACAGGCTGTTCTTAACACGGGGGCTGTACCTGACACCAGTTTTACACAGGAAAGTTTTCTGCTCTGTATGCCCTTCCCCTTCCAATTTACCCATCCTACCCTGGACGGCTCGACGCAGTCAGACAAGTAGATGGTGCTTCCAATACAGGCAGATTATTATTTTTTTTCTTTCTTTTGGACTTATGACAAATACCAGCTGAAAACATGAATATTATTTTTTAACTGACAGGGCATTATGCATAATAACTCCCACCCCCCTTCTTGTGCTTATGGTACAGAGCAAGTTTAAAAAAAAAAAAATGGAGGGGAAAAAAAAACTTCCCACCAGAATGTAAATATTTGTGCGTAGCAAGAACAAAGTATTTCCATAAAGCTTTCAATAAAGGATGACTGCAGGCCAAATTCTACTCTTAGATACAGGCACATAACTCCAACTGAAGTTACCCAGAGCTGCCCAAGTTTATGCAGAGGCCGACTAAAGCACACTGCATTCACATCCAGAAGGACTGTGCGCTCAGGAGCCACGTCCAGACTGACAGCTCTTTCTCAAAAGTCAGATGAGATTTGCTTCATACCAGTGAAGAACTTCGGAGATGAGTCAAACCTGCAGGATTTGCTGCAATACTCGCTGCAAAAGAGGATGTGAGAACTGGCAAGTACGCTGTGTTTACTCACTGTGCCGTCTAATTCTGGAAACTCGAGCTGAGATTCGGCGTTCGAACACGACTCCGAGGGGTGGTGGGAAGATCCTGGCCACGGTACAAAGCCACTCGTTGGGCAAAACCGGTGGTATCTGCTTAAACGTGGCCGCGGGCTGACACAGGCAGAGGTCCTGCAGCTGGGGAGTGAAGTCTCCCGGAGGAGGATACCGCACCGCATCTGCCGCCAGCCCTGGGGACCAGCCTCCGCAGGCAAAGGCTCACAAGAGGAAAAGCGATGCTCTAAAAATCACGCACTGCTTCAGTTAATGACACAGATTTACACTGGGTGTTAGCCTGTTTTACTAAAAAAAGCCAACCAGATTTCTTTTTTTCCTGGTGCAAACTGTCCTTTATAGAGACTATTAATATCCCTCTTACTTCACTTTAAGCTATACTTCTCTTCCTTGTTCTCCCACTGACTTAAAAGATAACTTGCAAAACAAGATCTAATTTATCTGTACCTTTTGTCCTCGTCCCTTTCCTCCTGTTACTGCCTGGACAGGTGGACTGTTTCCTAGGGCAAACCCCTGCGTGAAGCAAACAGTGTAGATTTGCCGCAATATTCACAATTTTAAGCAGAAAACGAACGAAGATATTTACTGTGTACTAAAGAGATCCCTTTTGATTGTGGCCTCATGCAATTAGTTTTGTTTTGCACAAACCAGTAACTTAGATAAAACACCCTGTTATAACCTGCTGTCTCCAATAGCTGCAAAGATATTCCTCGCTATCAGACACCAGCGAAGACAAACAGCAGCGGAGGGCGGCCGCCAGGAGATTATGCTGAAACAAATGCGGTTTTATTTTTCCCTTTAAATTACAAAAGATTATCATTTTACTCAGCAATACCCCTTATTAAATTGAAACTCTCCACATCAGAATTAAATACGTCCTATCTACTTAAAATGAAGTGTATTATTTATCACTAATATTTAATGACAAAAACCTGATAACTTTCTCCGATTATACCACTGATTTCCTCCAGTCATGCATCATTGGCTCTGCTGGTCATTAGCATTATCACAGTGCATAAACTCTGGCTTATGCAGCAAGTTTGATAACAGAGCCAGACGCCTATAGCTACTATTTTTCAGTTTGTTCAGATTTACTAGTTTACCTCACTACGAGCATGCCTCTCTCTAATGGCATCTGTTATAATTCCTAGAAATCCGAGTTGATAAATTTCCATTTCCATGCAACGCACTCCTGCACAATCAGAATTCCTTGGCAAATATAAAGCACTCCCTGAAAAATCAGATTTCCCCTTTAACCATCTGAGGACCCTTCTCTGAAGGGCCATATTCCAGGCAATCTGAAAAATAAATAGGAAATACCTAGTCTTCTCTGACAAGACTATGCTGGATAGGCTTAAGATATTTTAGTTTAATTCACAGGTAACGTTCCATTTCGACTTTAGTGAAACAGTATTTTTTGAGTGCTGCTTTTATAGCAGTGGAGGGAAAAAAACCAACTATCAGAACAAACATACACGGTATGACAGCAGCTAAAATATATCTAGATGAGTTTCTCCCATTCTCAGTAAATCCTGTGACTGAAATGACAGATTAGAAAGGTTTCCTGAGTGAGACCACCATTCCTTACACAACTGGCCTTCAGAAAACTCAGATGGGTTAGCCAGAGAGTAACTTCAAAATACAAACAATAATTATGCTGCATACTTTGGACCTTCCTCTTTCAAAACCTTTTAAGTATCAAGTAATTTATCACTGAAAAATACATTTTCACTTTTCCAAATGTACAACCCGGGAGCTTTACAACCTAATACACGTTATCTGAACATCGATGCACAGGCATGTCATTTAAAAGGAACAAAAACAATTTCCTACAAGCTATTTCAGAGCCTCCTTCTCCCAGCACTCATTTAATTCAACCAGACCAGGATGGGGCCCCTGACACAACTCTCTGATTAACATAAATTACCAAAGTTGTTAACACATTATTACTATTGCAAAACCTACTGAGAAAAATCTCTTCTCTAAATCTGCTAAGGTAGATACAGGCTATAATGTTCTGTACAAACATCCAGACAGATTCTTACTGTATGTTAGACACGTGAATATTCAAAGATTTTATTCTTTGAGCCAAATTGATTTTTTTTTAATTTTTTTTTTATTTTTTTTTTAAACTCAGTCCACTCAAGGAAGCTCCTATGACTTTAATAGTGGTATCGGGGGCTTCGGCCACATAACTGAAGCAAAATCTGGCTGTCTCATATACTACACATGGAAAGACACCTATTTGTGAAGTTCACCCGAGGGGGAGGAGTACTTCACAGTACCCTGATCGACAGAGTTTGCATGACACTGACTAAAAAAGCCCTGTTTAAGAAGTAGAGCAGTTATGAAAGCAGAAAGTATCAATACTAACGCCGTTGGTGCCACTGTGTTACGCTATTTACCAGGCAGAATCCGTATCGCTCACGGAAAATTTCAGTTTGGGTATAGTTTTGCTATCACTAACTGCAATATTAGAAGTAGGGGCCGTTGTATGAGAAACGGCAGCTGTTTGACAAGGTTAATGCCAAATTCCGCGTCCTCTGTCGAGGCAAAAAACGGATCAAGCCCTGGAAGAACGGCAGCGAGCTCGGGAGCACAGGATGCACAAGCACTAACACAGATGCTTCCCCAGCCCCTGCACCTCTCACCGTCCGGGGGCTTCAACCTGATCCGTCAAAAATGAAACGGTGAAAAATATTGTCATTGTTCTTCTCCGCCCACCTGCTCCTCCATCTGCACGTGCACCCTCTCCAAAACACACTTTTGACCTTACTGAGCATGAGCCAACGTCAAAAGCCTCCTCAGCCACCTCCTCCCCTGGACTTGGCCATTCCCTAAAATCTGGCTTCAGCATCCTCCAAACAGCCCATCGCCGGAGCTGCTCCAGGATGCCCCACGGCCCCCTCCACTGCCACCGCTTTTAAGGGGATTTCTGCCACAGGAGGAAAGGAGGATTTACACCACCAATTTTAATGGAATTTTTCTTTCCAGCACAAGTATAAAATGTGGGAACTGGGCTGGATGAGCTAAGCGAGCTGCCTGACCGGCTAACAAAAATTTGTCATGAGGTTCATGGAAGAGAAGAGTTCATGACTCACTGTCAGCAAGCTTGCTATTACAACATAAAAGCTATTATTTAAAAAAATAAAATAAAAAAAAATGCAAGCACCAAGGCAAACACTTCAAGAAGTTTTCAACTTCTTAATCCCAAACAGGCTACTCCTGAAATAAGACTTGCAACAGGCCCAGCTGACTAAAGTCATAAGAGACAACCTCGAAATCAAAAGACTATTAGAATAGCATATTTTAGTTGCCAAAAACCCAAACAACCCTAGTTCTGCTCCCTTGGCATTGCCAGACGTTTCCCGGGTAGAGGTGTCCCACTCACGCTCGCCTCCCAGCTCGCCGGCTGCAGAAAGAGAAACAAACTTCACATTCACCGTGCGACTTCACTAGGAAGATGCTTTTTAAAACTGACACTAGTTCCTAAAGAAATATCAGTTAATTACTTAATCCTTCTTAATGGAACGATTAACATCCTTTCAGCAAACAAGGCTGTGATGATTTAACGTTTTACTGCCTGTTTCATTACAGAACCAGTAAAATTAATACCGCTGCGACCACTCATTTCTTTATAATCAGTTACATTTCTCACTTCTGCAGAGCAGCCTCTGCACCCAGCTGAGAAAAAGACTCAAAAATACATAAAAATCTGCGTTGCTGGTATTCTGCCGTGAAGCCGAGGACCAACCTCCGGACAGGAACTAACTTTCCATCAGAAACGCAGGTGGCCGTGGCGCCGGGGAAACCAAGGTACGAGGCAGCACGGAGCAACGAGCCCTGGCGCGAGGCTGGAACAACTTCATCAGCGTCCCAGGAACACCGCGCCGCTGCGGAAGAGGGGCAGCCACTTCAAAGGGAACCAGGGAGGGATGTTTGAATCCCGGCTCAGACAGCTCCTGAATCCCTGAGAAGCCCCGGCCGCCTTTTTGGCAAGAACAAAAGTCCTTTCAGGGCTCCGCCACTCGCTGCAATCAAACCCAGGCTCAGACATTAATTCTGCAGGCAAGTGTTTTGCAGGAAGGGGAATTCAGCATCGATTTTTGTGATCAGATGTTTAGCGGCTGTTCTGAACACACCAGCAATCCCCCCTCACCGTTTTATCTTCCTTTATCACAAGCTTTTTAATAGAGACATGACATTCTGCTTACTGCTGGGCTCTCTCTATTTATCTCTCTCTTAACAACACTTGGGCATCATCGGCTCCGCTATCTAAATCAGCAATAGTGCATGTCCGGTCACATAAAACCGGAGAGGGTTTCCCGAGATGCCTTGGGATGTCTGACTACTCCAGTTTACTGATGTGTTAATATGCCTGATCTACTAATTAATGAACAAACAGCTTAGGCTAGGAGCTGGGGGAGGGACACCAACACGAAGACTGCGGAGAGCCCAAGGAAAGACACTTGACCCTAATTGTTAGCAACAAGATGACAAGACCGATCGGGAAGTACAGCTAAAACTCGGATCCAACATGAAAGGAAATGTCTGGCGAAGAGGGGAACACTAACGATGCCGTTGGAGGCTCCAGCCAACCTGCTGAACTGTGCCACCTTCTGTCGGGCTGTCGGTGCTTAGCGCCCAAGCGCCCAGTCTGGGGTCTCCAGCACCCCGCTCCCACCCCATCCTTCTCTCCATGCCTAAATCCTCACCCTCCTGCTGCGACTCTGCAGCTCCAAGGATGGACACCTCAGCCAAGGAGAGCTGGGAGTTTGCCCCAATCCATGACCAGGAGATGAGAAAGCATGGCTCATCCTGCACCTTCCCAGCAAAACCTCCTGCCTTTGGCGGAGCGCAGAATCCCAGCAGGAGGGTTTTAAGACAGACCAAAGTTCGGCTGAAGTTTCAGCCAGACCCAGTTTTACCCAGGGCAAAACATTCCTCATCTCAAAAGCACCCCGGACCACGTACCACAAAGAAGACATGCTGCGGTTGCACCAGCAAGGAGGGTCTGTGCAGCGAGTGTGCATATCAGCGTGCCGGGAAACGCTTCCGTATATAGTTCAAAAATTTGGAAAAGAGGTCCTAAACGCTTTCTACCTGAAAAATCAATTAAATCAACAGTCACAACAGTGCGAGAGACCCTGGGCCAGACACCCAGAAGAAAGCTGACTTACGGATTGCACACCCAGCGCTGCCACGCTGCAAACACCGCACCACCTTACCCCGCTGCACGAGGAGCCTGCGTTTTCGGGGTACGTCTGAACCGAGAGCGGTGCTAAACTAACCTACTGCGGAAATAGACACTTCTAATAAAAACACAGTGACAAGCATTGTACAGAGCGAGCGATTAGCAGTAAACAATACACCGGAGAATCATCTGAATAAAACGTTCTGGGTATTTATTTGTGCTGCTTTCCAAGACCATTGCAACTGAAGGGGAAACCGGGAGGAAAAAAGCCCACATTTGGTTTCAGAATAGCGCTCCCAGAAACATTGTAGCCTATCAGATCTATGTAAATATTTTATGATATATGCTCTATTTCAGTAGATCTGTCAAGATATTTACAGGGCTTGACAGTATTTCTGTCTTTAATTAAATTTTCACACACATACTTTAATGTAATTTAAATAGATTATTAGTTGTCAGAATATAGTATAAATTTTGTTTACGATTTAGTTACTTTAAGTACTCACATTGAGGAAACTCATTTAACCCCCTGACTGAGTAGCATTAAGTGTTGAGATGAGACTTCTAAAGAGCTGCTACTGCCCTTTGCACTCTCGCAATAATCTTAAATTACTACAACTTAATTGCAATTTCAAGGCACTAAAATGGAGATGTTTTAAAAACAGCACCGGGAGGGTCAACGACAGGAGAAAAATTATTTAGTCCTCCTCAGGTACCAGATGCTTCTTAGAGGGAAATTGATTTTCCCCATACTCTCCTCTTTGCTCATTTTCCATAGAATACTATCTTCATTTTCAGGATGGCGCTGAACAAAAAGTTATCAAGATTATTCTGGATGCTTGCCACATACAAACAGCCATTAGACATAAGCCTGTTCACTTGCACACATGGAAGAGATCGGTGCCAGGAGAATAGAAAGACAAAACCCTAGAGCATATTTGCAAAGACGACTGCACGCGAACAGAGCCAGCAGCTTCTCTGACTTGGTAGCTCCAATGCTGAAGTAAGAAAAAAGAGCACATGTTAAAACACTCCAGACATCCCCACCAACAAATATCCGATCTCCTAAAAATAGAACAGCTGATTCCTCTACAGCCCAAAATATACATATATTTTTTAAATTAAAAGACTAGAGCTCCCACAATTAAGTTTTTCCCCTAATGACTGCACAATTTACTCCATCCTACTTCCCCCCCCCCTTCTATATACACTGGCATCACCTTGTTACCTACGGTAGCTGCAATTCCCAGTACACCACGAGCTGCGGGAATCAAACGGCACAGTAGTTTTTGAGAGCAGCAGGCTGCGAGCAGCGTTTTTGTCAGCGCAAAAGCAAGCAGTTCTAGCAAAGACAACATCACCTTCGTTTCTTCTTGCAACAAGACATTTTACAAGGATTTGGCCAACAAAAACCCCATCAGACGCACGATTTAAACGCCGCCGTGCTTTAGCACGGCCAAGCACTTACGCGTGTCCTCAGTGGCATGAAGTCAAGGACTCCGAGCCCGGCCGTACCTTTCTAAGCATTTCAGTAAAGTTTCGTTGCCAGGACCTCTAAGAACAGCCACAAAGACGCTGCTGGTCTGTAGCGCACAACCTTTATAAATTCCACTTAAAATGCTTTCTGGCTCCTATTGCATATCGTATCTCCGCTGAACCGCTCACCGGGTGTGAAAACATGCTACTATACGTAGGGGGAGGAAAAAAAAAGAAAAAGTTTCAGTGATACGAGTTAGTGACACAGACCAAAAGCCAAACCCAAAGGCAGCGACATCAGAAACTCCGGTCGATGCCAGCGTGCTCTGGATCAGGCCCTGCGTAGCCAGGGCGGCTGACTGCACCCTGAACTCGCGTGGGGACATGGGGACTGTGCCGTGCCATACCTACAAGCCAGCAGGTTGTATTTTCAGAGCAGGGTGCCACCCGTGCCGCTGACCACCCCCTGGTCTTTGCCTCCAGCTGCCAGCCCCTTCCCACCCTGCCTCCCCAGCGCAGACTCGCAGGGAAAAGCTCTGGGAAGCAACTTGATAGCAAAGCTCACTTGAGAAATAATTACCACGCGCTGTTTAATTCAAACATAAGCTTAAATACTAACAGCAAACAAAACACTTGTGCACCTGAGCTGCCTGACTACTGCAGGGCCCGATCCTGCTCCCACCGGGGTGGGAATGCCCCAGCAAAGCTCCCTCCCGGGGCGCTGGCACCGTGTCCGCGCACACAGACGATGCTGTGCTGGATGCACGCTCCGGAAGGCAGGAAAAGGCCTGAACAAACGCTGCGAACAGAAATTCAGCTACCTGCAAAAATCTCCCTACATCTTCTCCAGCCCTGTCTCAGCTGCATAAAAATATTTCAGCACAGTGCCTTGAAGTTGCAATTAAATTGTAGTAATTTAAGATTATCACAAGAGCAAAGGGCAGCAGCAGCTCTTCAGCAGACTCCTCTCACCACTTAATGCTACTCAGTCTTGGGGTTAAATGAGCTTCTTTAGTATAAGTACCTTAAAGCAAGTGAATCGTAAACAAAATTTATACTATTTTCTGACAGCATATAATCTATTTAAATTTGTTAAAGCTTCTCGGAGAAAATTTAAGATGACAGAAGTATCATTATGCCCTATAAATAACTGGACAGCCTTGCAGAAATAACTGTATTTTACATACATATCCTACATATGTGTGTGCATATGTTATTTCATTTTATATACAAATACATGCTCAACAGATATTTCACAAAAGGAATTACATTATCCGGTTCAATCTCTCAACATAAATGACCACAAGCAGCACAAACACTAAATGCTGAGCTGCATGCCATAAATTTGCCTTTTTACTACCAGCCTTTATCCTAATTTTTACAATGCCGTGAAACAGGAATAATTCTGGAGCTACAAATGTTTACAGTATATCATACCAAGGATGATAATGCAAATTTTGGCTCTTAAAAGAAGGTGATCCACTCCAAGAAAAAAGCATATTGCAGTATATGCTGCGCAGCAATGTCCAACGCATAATTCTCTGCTCAACTTTCCTGCTCCTTCTCTTACCAGTACAAAAACTAGCTGCGTTAGGATTACCGGTGGAACTGATTTAAGAGAAAATGTTTATAGATGTTAAAAAACATTACACATTACCCAAAATGGCTTAATAGCATACATGTGCATGTTTAACACACACACTTTTTATTGTCTAATTAAAGCATATACCATAAAAATCCACAGGCTTTATAATAAGTTATGCTGGATGGTTATGAAACCTTACCTTATAAAAAGTATAAAGTACTTATTGTGTGATCTGCACTGCTAATTAAAGAAATACTTCTGTGAAAAGGTTTTGGATTTCTTAGTTCTTCAGTAGATGCGCACTTGGTCTGCCTCCTGATTAATATACATTAGGGTAATAGCCTTTTCCTCAGATTTCTTTTTTTTCTTATAGATATTTCCATTGTTTTGGAATACTTTAAAGAAAGGAAAGAGGGGGCATATGTGCAGAGTTTGCAGTGAAGTGTTTGAATACAAACATGAAACTGTCGAGCAACAAAAACAACCTAACTTGCACTGGTTAAGTTTGATAACACTTACATACAAAATGTTTATGAAAGCAAAATCAAGTATCTGTTAATATTCCCTACTACTATTTCCACTACAAAAGCCTACACGGTAACAGTCTCTCCAATAGAGCCATGAAGACAAGTTACACAGGGTTTTGCAAAAATCCTGGCATATCCAAAACAAGGTGCCACCCCGGCCGGGGGGTAACGCATTTGAAGGAAAGAGATGACAAGTTTTTTAAACTCTAGGAACGCAGCCATGCAACATCCAATGCTTAATCACAACCAAACTCCTCTATTATACACAGGCACAGCACTTACACACAGAGGGGAAAAAAAAAATAAATCCACGTTTCCTTACAGTTCAGAGATCCAGAAATAAAAGCTGAATTCCACAGAACTTTTACGGTTTTCAGCATTACACTACTGAAACGCTTTCTCCTCTGCAGCTCTGCACAGAAAATAAAACCAAACGCTAAGTCTCTCTGAAAGTGCATACAACGCACTCCAAACCACCAGCACTCTAAAAAAAAAAAAAAAAAAAAAAAAAAGACACAACAAAACCAAACCCAAAACCCAGCCCAGGCACAAAACCTAACTTTACGATCAAGATCGTAAGCAGCAGAAAGCCTTGTTTGAAATCGCAGTTATTTTTCTCAAAGTTATCCTTTGGTTTCACAACAAAGATCAGCATTTGTAATGGTCCATTTCTGCATAAGTGAACATATAGCCTCGCTGCCTGATCGAATAGTCCAGAGCTTTCAGTGAGGCAGCTCCTGACAACAGCCCAGCAGCAGCTTTGTTTGATCTCTCCTGCCTTCCTTAATCTGGGTTGTCAAGGTTCACTTGTTGGAGGCTGTTTACTTTACTTTTTCCAGAAAAAAAAAAAAAAAAAAAAAAGTGATTTTTTTTTTTCTGTCTCTCATACAATGACTAATCCAAAGACTAAGGGGGAAGAATGCTGCCAATGTAAGATGTTAAAGCTACAATACCTTTTTGCAGTGAGATTTTAGCCGACACCTTTTGAATGGTAACTAGTGAAGAGCTTCCTCCCCCAGTGCCTTGGTCCATTCAATGTGGTTGTGAGACAGTTCAAATAAAATGTGCAGGGAAAAAAGATTCGGAGGAGAGAAATTGAAACCAGGAGCCCTGATTTCCCCTTCTTCCCCCAAATCTAGTTGCAAAGATGCACGGTACCTCCTTGCCTACGCTCGCTTCTCTGAGAACTTGAATTATTTCAGGCTCTCCCAAACTTACAAAAAGTAGGAGCTTCTCAGCAGCGACAGAAACTGTAAAAATAATACTAAATCGAGTGAAATGCCCATTTCCCCGCCGCCGAAATACTAAAGCAAACCGTGGATTAACGGCACAAGCAGCAAGTTTCTTCGACGACATTCTTGAAACTTCGTCTAATTAAAGAAGCTGTCATTAGCGACCCCAACATTCACTCAAAGCAGGTAAAACGCGGGTTTATAAAAACCGTATGGAAAAGGAAAACGCAGTTTAGAGAATTGTTTTAATATTTATAACCGTCCGGCACCCCAGAAACCAGCAGGCTACATTGTGGAGACGACACGCTACAAGCAGCACAAGTACGCTACTCACTCAAAGAACAGTTACTAAAAATGAAACCTTAAACTTCTGAGCACAGAAGTTGGGCTCCAGCTTCCCGAGAGAAGCGGCTCCGCGAGCGCTCGCAGGCGGCGGGGACCTCGGGTAGGTACGGGAGGT